>NJDD01006124.1:36774-54149 GCA_002245505.1 Calephelis nemesis | reverse complement strand
TGAAGGAAGCAAGACAGGTTTGTCAGGATCGTGAGGTCTGGCACTCGATACTCTCTGCCTACCCCGTAAGGGACTTGGCGTGAAGATATGTATGTATGTATGTAAGTATTACTATCATGCTTCTGTCTGGAAGTTAGGGTACCCGGTATACTTGCAAAATTGGCCTAACATGTCGATCACAAGGTAGTAACGCACCTACAACATCTACGGTGTCTATTGGTCCACTATCTCTTACCACCAGAAGAGCCGTATGCTTGTTACTATCTTGGCATATAAAAATACTCGACAAAATCAATCTCTTGATATCATTGTGTAAAAATACGCCAAAATATTTGCAGTGTTTTCTATATTTTTATGTTAATGATTATTATGTTAATGATCTTCCCAAACATACTATTTGTAAGTGTAATGACATTATAATGCTTTGAGAATATCATTACTTTAGCCAGAATGTACAAAGGTTTAGTTAATGTAGATATAAGATAAACTAAGTATACATTAAGCTTAGCATTAAGTGCTGTTAACGTCTAGACTTAAGATAAGTACCACTTTTATTCGGGTAAAATGATAGAGAATTTCTAAACAAAATATCTAGCTTTCTTTTTACACCGACGAAAAACGAGAAATGTTATTAATTGAACATGTATGTGTGTGTGCGTGTGTGTGCGTGTGCGTGTGCGTGTGCGTGTGAGTGTGCGTGTGCGTGTGCGTGTGTGTGTGTGTGTAGTAATAACTTATGAACGGATGGATCGATTTTGATGCGGTTTTTTCAAAATTGACGTAATCGAGATGGTTCTGAGCTACAGTTCATGGAAATCTACTGATGCTTTTGAGGTCATCAGCTTATTTGCAGCTTATTTTTAAGCATCGGGCAGAGAGTAACGAGTAATTTTAAGATTATTTTGATATATCGCTGCAAAAATTTGTTAATTATATTATGTTGGTCAGGGTCCGGTGATTAGATTACCTGCCTCTTTACTAGGTAGTAAGAGCTGAGCACAGCTGAAATAGGTCCCGACAACATCATGGGCGGTATAATACAGCAACTTGCCAGGGTACTAATCAAGTATCTTATCTATTCCTGCCACCATAATTACTATATATTGTCCCAATCTAGAGGGTAGTATAGGCCTTGCAAAATAGGCCCAGAATCCCAGCCACATTACAGCAACGCATCTATAACATCTATTGTGTCATTAGGCAATGGTTTTCTTTGCCTATTGTAAGAGGTGTAAGATTGTGCGCTAACTTTTATCGCGCTAAAATCTTTAATTACATCTCGATCACTTTTGAAGGTTTTATAGGCACGATTTTTTATGATATTGGAAGGCAAAAGAGCATACGGTTTTCCTGATGGTAAGATATTCACGCTGCCTAGATACACCGAAGGTGGTAATAGTGCGTTGCCAACCTAAGGACGGGATGTTAGACCTCGAGCAAAAGTAAGTTTACCGGCTACCTTGCCGTCCAAACCGGAACACGTCATGACGTTATAGTGGCAGGAATAGGTGAGGTGGTGGTACCAATCCGGGTGAGTCGCTGCAAAACTCTACCACCTAGTAGGATGTCACAGTGCTATTGAGAGTAAGCCTATGCTCGCATTTTACGAGCTGTCTGGCAGGAGGGCAGATAGTCTATTCTGCAAAGTAACCCGGACCAACACGATCCAAAAAGTCAAAAGTGTTTCAAAAGTCGATTCGAGCCTTTTGTAACATTTTTTTACTGATGCAAAATATAAGACAAACCCTTTATTTGATGTTATATCTATTATGTAATATCATAATAGACTATTATGATATTTGATTTGAAAACAATTTAAATATGATTTATCTAAAAACAGGACTGCATTTATTACAAACTAGCTGTTCCGGCGAACTTCTTTTTACCCATTCTGTTTGAATGGGAAAAAATAAAACGTCGTTATTCCTTTTTTTTTTGAATGACTAATGTGTTGTCAACCTCGCGGTTTTTACAACTTCACCGGGCTTTGTGGGCCGAGCAGAGTGCTCAGCCCGAATCGTAATCCCAAGTTTCCTCGATGTTGTAAGGGATAAAATGTACCCAATGTCCTTCTCCTGGTTCTAAGCTAACACTTAAGCAATTTTTAGCTTAATAGGTTTACCTATCACGATCAGATCAGATATTATTTATTGTTTAATTTTTGTATGTATTTATATAGATGTTTATTTGTGTCGTATGTATTTGTATATATATGTGTATGTGTATATATTATGTATATTTAAGTAAATACCGTAAAATTTGTATTTATGTATGTAGAATGACTATATTTATAGAATACTTATTTTTCGTGTAATGTTTTGTATATATATATGATATAAAAAAAATAAAAGCTAGCGGAATTTCAGAGATAAGATACCCCTTGGGGTGACCCAAGTTCGTTTTGCGATTTTACACAGTTTTTGAGTTAATACTTTTTTATTTGTTTTTGAGTATTTTACACCTAAACAACTTTAAAAAATCTACAAAAATAGATGATTTTTAAGATGTTTCTTTTTGTATTTGAATAGCCATGAGTGGCCTTCTCGCCTTAAATATTCAACTTATTAACTTTGATAGAAATTATAAAGTTGTAAGGGTAAAATAAAAATTCTAAGTTCTGAGATCATTGTCTTCAATTTTTAACTTAAAATTAAGAATGGTTTCTAAGTAGAGCTTGAAACTTTTCTATAGTCTTAGCTTCCATAACCATAAAAATTATACTTAATGGGGCTATTTTTGCTAAAACTTGCCTCCAAAAAAACAAAGTCTATTTTTTTCAAATAACCAATTGGAATAACAATTTTTTGTTTCATTTAATTCAATTATCCCGAAGAGGTAGGCAGTGGCACAACCAGGCCACCTATGACTAGCCGAAGATACTAAGTCTCACAATGTGATAGGTGGCAAGCAAATCGCCAACCGGGCACATATCCGATCCCGAACAACTTTTTTTTTAATTTTGTTTATTAGAAAATTGAAAAAACCCAATTTTCTTTTTGTTGTCCGACCCGGGATTCGAACCCGGGACCTCATGCAGTCAAGTCCAACAACTGAACCGTCAAACCACAGAGGCGATAAATTCAATAAACAGTCATTTAAAAAGTCCTCAAGACTGTTTTAAATTATTGTTTATGAAAGTAGATATCGACATTTGTCAATATTATTTTAAACACAACATTATATTGACGTTATGTTCCTTTTATTGAAATTGGGCCGATCCTTTAAAAGTAACCCTTTATGCTAGTAACTAGATTTGCTAAAAATACGACCTTTTAACTCCACCTTAGATTTTTGAAGCAAACTTCAATGACGTCAGAATAGCGTGTCTTCCTAAATTTCGTCAACCATTCAATCACATTCATTAAAAAACATACAACGTAAAACTATATACATGTTACAAGTACACGTGTGTGTAAAAACAGGGTACCTCAATTATTTTTGTTATCGCTGTGAAAATTGTAGCAAATTAATTTTGTAACGATCGGTCCTCAAACTAGATGGGCCCTTGTGATACTGGCTGATCCAGTATACGAACCTTTTTAAATAAATTGTCAGTGACAAACATATTTTTCTAAATAACTATGCGTATATCTTTACAAAAAAATAAGACACAGATTGTGTGAAACAATCTATTTCTAATATGTATAAATAAATTCATGGATAGCTACAAGTTTTGAAGACAGAAACTCTTGTTACTGTATTTTGTTCATCTAATAATGCTTAAGAAAATTTAAAATTAAGAATAGGCCTGACATTTATTTTGTTATTTTACAAAAAATACATTTATATTTATAACTAGCCCGGCAGACGTTGCTTTGCTATATTTTTAATGTGATTTTATTATAAAAATGGGGAGAGTCACCTTCATTACTTAGGCGTATGAAAAATAGAATCGGTCAAGCTGTTTCGGAGGAGTTCAATCACGCACACTGTGGTACGAGAATATTATATATTAGATTAAATTTATTTAATAAAATTTATTTATTTCATCTTATTATTATTAAAAAAAACATGAAAGTGCCACGAATGTGGTCAAAATGAGAGCGCTGCGGAAAATCGGCGGTATTACGCTCGCTTACCACGTTCGTAAAAAAGAATAGGATTGAAAAAAATATTAATGTATTAATGAGAAAAAGCGTGCTTCGCAGTTAGTTCAGTCATGTGGGAAGAAAGAGGGTGGAAAGATTGACAAAACAGATACATAATCCGAATGTGGATGGATGTAGATACCCGGAAAGACCTAGACCTAGACCTAAGACCTATTCTATGATCAAATTGCCCGGGTTTTACCCATAGGTCAAGACTCAAGAATCTCCGAAACTGAAGTGTTTGTAAAAATATGAAGAAAGCTAGGTAGGCCTATAAGAAAAGTGACTTTTGACATTTAATACTCTCTGCCTAAGTCGTAAGGCCTTGGCCTGAAGCAAAGTAAGTATTTTGCTAAATTGTTGGACCTAAACTATCCGTTTAAGTATATTTGTATATAGGATAAAGAGATTCTACGCAATTTGCTAAAAGCCGCCTAAATTGGATTTTTCGATTTACCTTTCTCTCGAAGGGGATAGACTGATCTACAGCTAAATAACAATCGTAGTTGAAATCAAGGTGGATTGTGTCAATAGTTTCTAGAATTAAATCGACATATTTTAACTTTAAAAAAAAGAAAGGGCAAGAATTCTTTATTCTGCACTTTCAATGCGAGTACCAAGTACTAATTAAGTAAGAAAGTATCTAATATAATAATTAAGTTTGCTTTAAAATACATCCGATCAAAAACATAAACATGAAGTGACAGCCTAGTTGACAAATAAATAAATACTCCTGGTCATGTTACACAAATTGAATCTAACCCCGAAGTAAGCCAATTGCGTGCTTGTGTTATGGGTGTTAATCAATGATTCTAATACATAGAAATACTTAAATAGATACCAGAATATATTTAAGAAACACCCAGACCTGAAAATGCAGACATCATTTAGATGTTCAAGTTCATGCGGTTGATGAATGTAGTTAGGCGTGTGAGCTATCCAGTTGACCAACGAGGGGTCTATGGTAATAAATGAAGGGTGATGATTTGTTTTTGTAATATGTGTTTTTCTCGACTCTACAGACAAAAGGACTGAGATATCTATTTTAATACAGACTGAGGACGCGAACCTAGAAAATTCAAATATTTTAAAAATAAATATTAAAATTCTGCAACAAAATCGTAATTAAAATTTCAACAGTTAGACAATAGTTTCGTAACGTTTCTACGCACGCAAGTGCCATTTGTATGATCTACGTTAACTTACTATTAAGCCACAATTAAGAATTTTGTATTCCAGGTAAACATATTTTTTATACCCTATTCAAGTCTGTTAGTTCGTATTGTAATGGGGTAGAAATGGCTCCAAATGGTGACACACGGTGCTAAATCATCAGTTACTTTGTTCGGACTTGGCTTGAGACGCTACCGCGTGTCAAGATGTAAATGTACACTTGCGTGGTAGAATCAAAAACTAAATTAGAATACTTATGAGAGGTAACTTTAGTAGAAAATTATTTTGTATTATTGAATATGTTGTTTGTTACATATACTTAACATTTTTTTAAAAGTTATTTTGATATCCATCGTGGAACTCAATAAGCAATTACTACCTGTGTTAGTTTGGACCTCCTGTTTAGAATAAGCCATATCTCTTAAAGCTTCGTAGGTTATAAAAGGGAACAAGCATAAATAGTCGAAAAGAAACTGGAAGCTAAGGTAGGTTTATCTCTACCCAGGCTAGTTTCTGCTCAGAATTATACCGTAAATGGTCTTGTTGGTTGATCCTTTTAATCTGCTTGTATCTTACGAGCTGACACGCAGAGAGACAGATGGTCTTTTTTATACGAAGGATAAGGACCAGTAAAATAAATGTATCTTCACGCCCATATCCCCGAAGAGGTTGGCAGAGGCACAACTAGGGCACACACGATTAGCCGAAGATATTAAGCCCCACAATGAGATAGGTGGCAAGCCTATCGCCAACCGGCCACACATCCAATCCAGGGCCACATTTTTTTTTGAAATTCGGAAAAACCCCTGTCCTTTTTTACCGGGAACAGAACCCGAGACCTTAAGAAGTCAAGTCTAACACCTAGACCGATAGACTACAGAGGCGACTGGTAAAATATAATATTCAATTTATATTTTGTAACTTCTAAGACATAAAAGCTACTAAGTCCTTATTAAGTAGCTTCTATATTTAGCTTCAGTACATTTGTACATGTATTATACAAAATGAATCTGTTTGAATAAACACAAATTTATAGGTAATGTCATCATCTAATTCCTACTAATTAGTTAAATCTTCTTAATCAAATAGGTACTCAATCAGTAAAAGGTAGCCTAAAAACATCGCTATTCCCTTAACAGGAGCGAGACTATTAATAAACATATTTTATTGAGTACCAGAATTAAATGCTTGACGTTGAAAAAAATTTCAAAAATAAAAACGAAAAAATTGTAAGAAAGTTACATAGTTATAGCTATTGAAATATTTAATAACCAATAAAAAAAACATGACATGCATTTGGAAATACACGAAAAAAAATCGCCTCTATGGTCTAGTGATCCAGGACTTGATTGCATGATGTTACGGGTTCGATTTCCAAGTCGTATAACAAAAAAGTTAAGTTTTTCCAATTTTCTTGAATTCAAATTATTCAAAAAAAATGCTCGGAACTGAGTGTGTGACCAGTTGGCGATAGGTTTGCCACCTATTACATTGTGGGACTTACAGTCTTCGGCAAGTCGTGGGAGTCCTGGTTGTGCCTCTGCCTACCTGTTCAGGGTAATGGGCCTGAAGGATTTTTAAATTACATATAAAATATCAAACCTATAAATTTTCAAAATATTGCTCATCATATTTGTCTATCATTTATTCCGTTTGATCGTGTAGGTAGTTTCCTGCTGATGTCACGTCATATTCGCCTCAGATCATCAATTTCTTCACATTATTTTACACTATTAAATACATATTTTAACGCCACACATATTACGGAGTAGACAGAGAGTATCAAATGCTTAGTAGCGACCCTTGTAAACCTATCTGGCTTCCTCCACATTCATTACCCTTTTCTTACAATAAAGTTAGTTTAGGTACTCGATAAAGTATGTATACTTAGAACGCCCTCCTGGTCTACTTGTTGTTCATTGGTAATTGCGTACACGGTTTTACGCTTACTCTGTCAATCGTGAACAACGCGTACGTGCTCTGTGGAACACAAAATACTGATATATCTTCATTAGGTGCCAAAAGCTTTTGGCAGAAATACTGAAACAGACAGTGAATGTAGTGTTGTGTTAGCGTTAGTAGTAAGTAGAAGTGTTGATATTGTGTTTGTAGGGTAGATGTTTTCAATTCTTTTCTGATTGTTAAACAATGCATATATTTTAGTGCAATATTTTTAACCAGTAACTCAATAAAATTTGAATTGCTAGATTACAAAACAAGCAAATGTCTTTTTAACAACGAAGGAAAACGTTCGACATTTTTTGTATATGTATGGGTGTGTCTGTGGCACCATAACTTTAAAACAGATAAATCGATTTCGGAGCGGATTATTTTTATAATACACGGACTACTTTTCATATTTTGTCAGGGGGTAACTATTATTTTTAATTTTAGCACTTCCAGTGGATCGTTAGAAGTTATATACTAACGTCTATCAGCGTAGTCAGTTATATTGGCGGTGCTTTAGCATGTTTACTTAATTCTTCTACTTACCAAATCCCATCTTTATTTCAAAATGTTGTGACATGCGGAAAGACGGATAGACAGACGTAGCGGACGTTAAGTAAATAATTTACTTGTAAAACTCTAATTACTAACATGAAATTGAGTGATAGTTTTATAATGATGTGACGAGTTGTGTGAATTTTTTGTAATCCTCTAGTCTAGCGGTTCAGTTGTTGGACTTGACTGCATAAGGTCCTGGGTTCGAATACAGGGTCGGGCCACAAAAAGAAAATTTGGTTTTTCCAATTTCCAAATAAAAAAAAACGTTGTTTGGTATTAGATATGTGTCTGATTGGCGATAGGTTTGCCACCTATCACATTAGTATCTTCGGCTAGTCGTGGGTGCCCTGGTTGTGCCTCTGCCAACCTCTTCGGGTATATGGGCATGAAGATACACATCCTCATATTCGAATATCTTTAAATACTTATCCCTTAACAATCATTGTTAAGAGTTATTCAAATTTACACAAACTTGATTTGTGTTATAAATATATCGTATCACATATTTTCTGTGACGTACATCTCATTCTAACGTGTTACGTAATATATTTCCTATATTGGTAATATTTGACCAGTACCGTTATAAAAACTTTAAACCATTAGTAGGTACCGATATCTTGTCCAGTACCGGTACTAACAGTACTGGTAATACCTCCGGCACTGGTATCGCAATAAGGTTCCCAAAAATACCAATATTTCAAGCCCTGCACTGCAATATAAATGTTTTACAATTCTGCCTATAATTGGGGGTATTTGTATATTTGGGGGTGGTCACTTGCGTTAAAAGTATAGGTATAGTAGTACTATTTAAACTAAACGCTTGGGCTATATTCGTCAAGCTTCGAAATCCGAATGTATTTTAATGATATATATAATACTAGCTGTTACCCGCGGCTTCGCCCGCGTAGTCAACTACTTTGATATTTAGCTCTCTAATACTTCTCGTTAAAATTTTACGATAAAATGTAGCCTATATCGCTATCTAAAGTTTCATCTATTTTTTTCTAAATATTAAAATCAATTCAGCAATTTTGCCGTCAAAACTGGACATACACTTTCTCTTTTCTAATTTGACCTCAGATAAATAATAGGAATACGTTATTGTGTTTACAGTTTTATCTGCACTTCGGCAAATCCTGTGAAATTAAACTGTATAGCAAGTTATGGAAACCTCTAACAGATTTTTTTCGAAATTTTAGAAATATACATATCGTCTCTGAGGTCTTACCGTCCGTCTTCGGAATTACTTCTTGAGATCTTGGGTTCTATTTCCGGTCCGGGCAACAACAAAATAACAAATAAAAATTTAGTGTTTACTTTTAAAGTTTTTTTTTTACTTTACGCAAAGAGGTTTACTGGTTTAAGCATGAAAGCGTAACAGTCAGAGTTACTTTCGCATTTATAATATTAGTAGGGAAGTAGGGATTTTTAACCAATTTTGCTACTATGTATATCATAATTTCTTTGTGTGTTTTTCGTTAATGAAAAACCGATCTACGTGGTTCATTGTTATGGACTTATGGTAAAAATTACTGTTAAATATTTTTCCTACGCAAATTGTGCCACCCCCGTTCACCCTCATAGGGGTTGATTTTCAAAAAACGCTTAGATATGTATCTCATAATTTGTATTGCAGAGCATTCATTATTTCAGTGACACGCAAAATATTTCAATAGAATTAAATTTCCCATACAAATTTAGATACCCCCTTTAACCCCCAATGAGAGTGAATTTCGAAAAATCCTGAAATACGTGTTTCATCATTTGTACTAAAGCATTAATTCAAAGATTCATGCAAAAATGTACAATAAAAATATTTTTCTCATGCATACTTTGCCAGCACTTTTAACCCATTTAGGGGTTGAATTTCCAAAAAATAATATGCCCGTGTCCTTCCCATGAATACAAACTATCTACATACCAAATTTCAGCAAAATCGGTAGGGTGGTTTAGGCGTGAAAAGGTAACAGACAGACAGAGTTACTTTCGCATTTACAATATTAGTGTGGATTATTAAATTACGAACGTAAATACAATTTAGATAAAAAATGTTGCGCTGAAAAAAACGTTTTTATTAAGTTTGTTATTTTCCTAGCTAGGGAGCTCCGATAAATGCGTGCGATCGCTGTAAATTACAGTCCTATGAAAAATGGCGCGTGCTTCGTCGCGCACGCACCGCGGCCAGCCGGTACCGCCGCAACTGCGATTTCCCTATATTTTAAACCTGTAATATCTCCGAAACTATTCATTTAATTTACATACTATAATGGACTATATTGTTCCATATTAAATGTAAAACTTATTTAAGATACTTAATTAGATAAGGATTAATGCTGTATTGCTTTAAATTGCTTCGTAAATAAGCCATTATTTTTCGTAAAAAGTAAAGGATAAAAATTGGTTATTGTAAGTTATCCCTAAGAGATAAATATATACCATCGCGAACTTTTTTGTAGACCTTTTTAAGGTAAACAATACTTAGTACATTATTTTTAATCTATCGCGAAGAGTTCAGCCAGCGATTGCAATGCAAGCACAAAAAATATGTTTATTTACGACTTCGCATTAGAAATCTTGAAATTAGCAGTGGTTCTCTAATATATGAAGCATGTTATTATACATATTTATATATAGAGTTATTATTACATAATTAATCATTACGCTTAAATTAAGAATAGGTCAGCCAATTTAAAAATAAAAGTATAAAGTGTAAAGCCAAAACGCATAATATAAATTGTAGCACTCGTACTATATGCTAACGCTTCGGCCTAATACCTACTTGGTAATATTATTTTTATTTCTATAGCAGCATTTCAACTGAATAAACCCTCAATGCAAAATACATGGTTTTGACAAGCTCTCAAAGTCAACGTAAACAATTTGAATTTTTAATAAATTCAAATTGTTTTCCGTTAGATTCATATCAAAAATAAATTTGTTTAAAAATAGAATTGAATTTGAATCATTTGTTACCAAAGAATGAATTTCCGTTTTGCAAATTGTGAAATATTGCTTAAAACATTTCTTTGTTTTATTTACGAATTATGTCAGAAACGAAACTTTATTCATTAATTTTAAATATTCCTGGTACAATTAAACCTGTCAAGAATTGTGGAACCTATTCGAAATGGACCAATGCTATAAATAGTTAGCTGAAATAACAGCGGTCATATTGCCCTTACTATGAATTAGGATTTTTGTTTTCATATGAACCTTTTTCTGACATTAACTAACACATTAAAAAAGAATTAGCATAATTGGACCAACCATTCAAGAGTGATGTGATGATGATGGAAGATTTATTTTAATACGGTTTTTTTTAATGTAATAATTTTATTAGACTTTAGTAACCACTTCATCTAGCATCGGTGGATTGATAGATCTTTAATTAAATGTCATTCACTTAAATTTTCACTACGTCGAAATAATCTAAAAATTATGATAAAGAAAACAAATTATGATTAGGAAAACAATGTGCAATTTTCAAACAAAATCTCCAATATTCCAAAACGAAGTGACCTTTGAAGATAGTAATATAATAATAGCATCTCTAACTAGTTTGTGATTACATACTCAAAGAAAGCGACTAATGAGCTAATTTTTTGAATTTTTGAACAGGTATTATTATATGTTAACAATTTAGATAAAATCTTAACAAGATAAAAGTACAAAGATAAATATCAAATAAGTAGAAATAAACATCTTTCTGAGGCTGACACAGAGATCAATTAAACCTCTGTATATTTAATGAAACCGTATGAAAACTGTCCTTTATTTTAAGGACTTGGTTTAAAAACTTATCAAGAACCAGAAAAATGGAAGAATATGCTAGAAACAATGTTCTTGCCCTAGGGCTATTCACTTGTGACTGTGTTGTAGTAATCATCATTTTTATCTTATATTTTATGAAGAAAGATAAACTTATCAAAAGTCAATGAACAGGGAAATTTGCCAAATGTTTTCATCTTGTACTAATTCACTGTGACTTTTAAAGACAGAAAGAAAAGATTTTATTGAACGTGGGCTATTTAAATATTCTAAATTTATATTTACCAACAAAGTTAAATTTAATTTGTGAGCAACATACATCATTTTGTTATTAATATAACAAATTTAATTTTAATAAATATATGTCATATAGTAATTGTCAATTTTATTTTTCTTACCTTACTTTACTATTATTTGTTTACTTTAATTTTGTAATGGTCATCGTAAACGTTGTCATCCTTTATTTCTGAAATGATGATAAACAAAATATATGTAATGTCAGTAAACAAGATTAATGACCAGCAAAACTGTTTTAGTTTAATTGTAACTTTATGTTAAAAAGACCCCTTCTTTTCAATAATCAAAAAATTATCTTCACACCCATATCCCAAAAATGTAGGCAGAGGCATAACCAGGGTACCTATGACTATTATGACCGAAGATAACAAGTCTCTTAAACTTATAGATGGCAAGCTCATCGCCAACCGGGCACATATCTACTTAAGAGCAACTTTATAGTAGAAAATTGAAAACAAATAATTTTCTACTTTTTTGACCGACCCGGGGATCGAACCCACGTCCTCAAAAAGTCAAGCCCGATTCCAGACCGCTAGACCACAGAGAACATAGAGGGTAATCACATTATTAAAAGCTTTTGGCGAATTTAGCAACCAGAAATGTTCCAGCCTTATTTCAACTTGTTGTGTCTCGGCTTGCGCATTCGTCATAATAAACATTATCATCTTCTATTACATAATAAGGAAAAACAAATTTATCAAAGCCAGTAAATACAGAAATTGGCAAGAAAACATCTTCTTGTCTTACTGCAAATTTATTTTATCTCTCTCTGCTTCTTCATCTTGACAATCAGAATCATTAATAGAGAATGAGAGAGAATTATAGAAGAGGATAAAATAATTCATCGAAAGCCAGTAAATGAGATAATTGGTCAAAGAAAATAATGTGATATTATTTTAATTTATTGTATCATTAGTAGTGTCATCGTCACTATCCCGTTCTGATAAACTTCTTCTCTTTTTCAACAGAACACAAAATTGTATTTTAAAAATGCGTTTGTTATAAATATTTTTGAGTGTTGGCGCCAATGGTCATAGTTTTTTCGTAATTCTTGAATTTCAAGTTTATATTTAGAGAAATTAGTAAATTTTGGTGGCATTTTGTACAATTTGGTTCAGTGAAAGTGCACAAATGAAATAATCATAAATAAATTAGTGTATGGCGTTGCCGCCAAATTTCAATAAATGAGCTGGATTAATAAGGCTACTGATTTACTCAAGACCCTGATATGACTTTTTTTGACGACTTACGACTAATTTTGAATAATTTAAACCCAAATTAATGCGAATTTGACTTATGATAAATGCTAACGCTAATGCCAAAATTTAAAAAAGGAAAATAATAATGAAATACTTACAGTGGAATGGAATAATGGGCCCAGCACATAGCCGGGCCCGCGTATAAGCTTAGAACCTTTTCTTCTAGTAGACTTTTAAACCTGTAACAAAAGAAGATAATACCTATACAAAAAAATGTTATTTTTATTATTACTGAATAGCACAATTTTGAAATAGCATGGGTTTATAGCTATCAACTAAATCTGTTTATTCATAAAGTAAATATTTTCTTTTTAGCATTCAAGACAAAAAACAAAAATCAAAACTAAACTATTTTTTATATAAACACAAGTATCCTAAGATCACTGCTGGATCTTGTGCAAGTTTTATAAATAGATATAAATATCCGGCGTAAATCACACAAAATTTTACTAATACATAGAAATATCTATATAAAAAACCGTACATGTTTAATATACGTATACAACACTCAGACCCGGAGACACAGAAAAATACCATTACTCAAATTCCTATCGCAAATTGAACCCGAGCCTTACAGCTGATCCGTGGAATTAAGCGTGCTAACCTATCGACTAACAAGGCGATCAGAGTTGTAATAATAGTTTAAAAAAACATCTTTTTTAACGATATTGGAAGGCAAACAAGTAGACGGCTTTCCTGATGGTAAGAAATTCACGCCGCCGAGAGAGAGACACCAAAGGTGGTAATAGTGCTTTGCCAACCTGAGGCCAGGATGTTAGGCCTCGGGCAAAAGTAAGTTTACCGGCTACCTTACCCTCCGAACACATCAACACGTCATGACATAATGGCGGCAGGAATAGGTAAGGCGGTGGTACCAATCCAGGTGAATCGCTGCGAAACTCTACCGCCTAGTCAGATGTCACGGTGTTAGTGACGGTAAACCTATGCTCGCCTTTTACGAACTGTCTGGCGGGAAGGCAGATCGTCTATTCTGCAAAAGAGCCCGGCACGACACGGGGGAAAAACTTTGAATGATGATGTAAGCATTCTCATTCGCTAGAACGCGCTTTTATGATTGATAGATAGTTAGATAGTAGACTAATATAGAATCCTAGTTTTGTGCGAAGCCGAGTTATCAGATGTCTCAGCAGCTCTCAGTAACCAGAACGCAGCACCAAGTCGAGGTGCTGTCTCCCGGGATACGGCCATTGCTGCAGGCGTTGCAGGGAATAGTGCAATCCATCTAGATAATTATGCTGAGCACTCTGCTCGACCCACAAAGCTCGCTGAATTTGTAAAAACTGCAAGGTTGGCAACACATTAGTCATTCCAAAAAAAAAACTCTCAAACAGAGATCAATTTCACGAACCACTCTAAGACAAACATTCGGGTAAATGAACCAAACGGAATTCATTTCCCATATTTCCACGCCGACTGATTTTGTACGTGTCAACACAAAAGAATGATCCTTGTAAGTCCAAAGACCGCGGGAGTACGTTGGGTATACGACAAACTTCATTTCCTTTGTCACTTGTATCTGCTTTCGCAGGCGCTGGCATCTCGCCAGCTTGTCGATACTCTAATTTACAAGCTGTGCCGTTTTTACAAAAGTCTTTTATACCGTGTCACCTCTGTGGTCGAGCGGTCCTGGTGTTGGACTTGATTGCATGAGGTCTCGAATTCGAATCCCGGGTCGGCCAACAAAAAGAAAATTGGATTTTTTTAATTTTCTAATAAAAAAAAATGTTGGTCGGGATTGGAAACGTGCCCGGTAGGCGATAGGCTTGCCACCTATCCCATTATGGGACTTAGTATCTTCGGCTAGTCGTGGGTGCCCTGGTTGTGCCTCTGCCTACCTCTTCGTGGATATGGGCGTGACGATACTTTTTTCTTTTATACCGTAGACAGACAAAGAGATAGGATCTCCTTATCAATATATAATATCAAATTAATCAAATGATTATGATTTGAATCTTTAAATAGGTAATCGAAACAATCTCAAAAATACTTGAAGTATAAAAGTTATTGGAACTGTCACAATTGATTACTAGGTATATTGAAACTGTTTTTTTAAACTTAAACAATGTTCTTTATTTTTAAACTAGAGTTTGCTATCAATAAAGGGACATAATAAAACACAACACCAAATATATTTTTCTGTTAACCAATTTTGGTGATACTTAAAAATTGTCTCTGGAACTAAGTTTAAACATATTATATTCCTTTAATTTCAACAAGCTCCCAAAACTTATGTATTGGATATTTTGTAAGATTTATTAGAAATAGAAAATAATGAATTGATGTTGGAACTTGAAACCAAATTAATAACCATTTACATTATATTTAGGAAAATTTGGGCCTTTATAATTTCCTGTGTTTCAATTTTGATTTAATTCGTAACTTTTCTTACACAAACTGACATTTTGTTGGCATGCATCTTCTGTACGTAAATACCATTACTTTTTCTCCCTTAATGATAAAATATTAAAACAAAAGTCGGAAATTATATTTTTAAGGCAAAGAATAATTGTTTCTTGATGGTGAAACATACTTGTTTTTTACTTTTTATTTTTGATAATACGATTCGCTTATGACTTGGACTTTAAAATCTCCTAAAGTTTGATAAAAATGGGCCTCCTAACCGCAATATTTCAATTTGTTGCATATTGAGAATATATTATACACTAGGTGGTAGAGTTTCGCAGCGACACCCGGATTGGTACCAACGCCTTACCTATTCCTGCCGTCATAACGTCAAGACGTGTTCCGGTTCGGAGAGTAAGGTAGCCGATAAACTTACTTTTGTTCGATATTTAACATCCCGGCCAGGTTGGCAACGTACCATTACCACCTTTGGTGTCTCTAGGCGGCGTGAATTTCTTACCATCAGGAAATCCGTCTGCTTATTTGCCTTTCAATATCATTAAAAAAATATATTTGTACAAAACTTTTGATTAGTAGTGAAACTAGTTTAAAAGCGAATCCCATAAAGTTTTGATTGGAGCAAAAATATTAAAAGCGTGAGCTAGAAATAACACTAGACCAAACTAGTGTGAACTGGGTTATACGATAAGGTTGTAAGCTCTAACTTTTTGCATATGGCCTATATTCTGATGGTATTTTTAGGGTTCCGTAACACAAAAAATGTAACCCTTGTAGCCCAGCTGCCAAGACTTATACGCGTTCCTAAATATAATTTTAGGAACGGATATAGGCATCAAATATTTGTAACTAATACCCAAATCTACGGTCTCTTAGAGCTGCGAAAAATCAAACTTCTAAGCCAACACATTTAAAAAGTTGAAAGAAACAAAAGAAAAACCGTTTCAAAACCTACAGGGTACTTCCCGTAAATGAAAAATGTTGGAATTTCGTATAAAGCAACGTCTTACAGCACAGATAAGTAGAGAATTGTAAACATCGTTAATTTGAAATAGTGTAATATAATAAAATACCGTAAAAAGGTGAACTTTTATATTATATACACCTACAGGTTTGTACGAAACCCTCAGTACGCGAGTCCGACACGTACTTGGCCGACTTTATTTATTGAAAGGCAAACATAGTTTTCCTGATAAAAAACCCATTTCGCATATATATAACAAATATGTAGTGGAGCGTTGTTATTCTTAAATTAAAATGCAAAGATTAAGATTATTTTAACAGGAGTTAATTCTCATTCTCTATTAATTTGACCGCCTCGTTGGTCGAGTGGCTAGCGTACACGCCTAAAAACACTGATCAACCGCGAGGTTTGGGTTCGATTCCCGATGGGGACAGGCATTTGGGTGATGAACATTTAGATGTCTGCATTTCCGGGTCTGGGTGTTTATTAAATTTGTTTTGGTATCTATTTACGTAATAAGTATTTCTATGTATTAGGATCGTTGACTAACACCCATATCACAAGCATGTAATTTGCTTAGTTTGGCGTTAGGTTTGGTTTGTGTAACATGTCCAGAAATGTTTACTTATTTATTTATTTGTTAAATATAATATACATATGATCTGATATAATATATGATCTGACTATTGGTTTTGTGTTATAAGTAACTAGATAAGAACCCGGCTAAGCTCGGGTAAATGTGACATAATATACATCTAGGTGCAAAATGTAGGTAGATAGGTATTTCTGTAGTCACCGGTTTTCAAGGAATATTAAAGGTTAGGGATTTTAATAGCACAAACAATAGATGGCGCTTAACGGAATTAAATCATACTTTCATTTGTTTTATTAACGGACATTTAAGCGGCTTAAGTGTTATACTGGAGGTCTTACACTACA
>NJDD01006124.1:0-36634 GCA_002245505.1 Calephelis nemesis | reverse complement strand
ATATCTATATACGATTTGTATCGCCCACTCCTAGCCACTATTCCTCCACCTAGTACACCCAGTAACCAGAACGCAGCACCAAGTCGAGGTACGGTCTGCCGGGAGACAGCCCTTGTTGCTGGCGTTGTAGTTAACAGTCCAATCCATCTAAATAATGATGTCTCGGGCTGAGCACTCTGCTCGGCCCACAAAGCCCGGTGAAGTTGTAAAAACCGCGAGGTTGACAGCATATTAGTCATTCCAAAAAAAAAAAAATCTTTAGGTCAAGATGTCCACATCCCCGAGCTCTAAAATCTCACCTCTTATCGTTCACGATAAGACAAAGTGACTAAAATATTAATTACACCCACGCTCGATCCACGAGCGAAGGTTTAATGGTAGTCGTTCCCACGACTAGGAGTGTGTAATATTCACTAATATAGGGTTTTTAAGATATCGAATCGAAACTATATATTGATATCCGGTATCGGATTCCGAAACTATATATTTTCTAAAACTATATATTGGTGAATTGGTCTATATTTGGTAACATCAAACCTATAAGACGATGTTAGCTAAAACTGTATATCGTATCATAACATGATATCATTGTAATTTATTATATTCAAATCTGTCTGGATTTAGAGGTACGTAGGCCCATTGAGTGTATTACAGATATTTAATGGTTACTTGTACAAATAAAGTAATAGGTATTTACTGAAATAGGTATTACTTTTAGTAAGTTTTGCATAAAAATATATACCTATTTGGTACCTACTACCTACCTATTTACAAGCAAAATGCGTAAATAAACTTAACAATATCGATATCAATGAACTTTCCTTCAAACTTCTAGCAGACTTAGGACTGGCTGCATGTGTTCAGAATGAGACAGATCATGACTGATTGATTAGTCAATTTGACTGTTTTAAGCGCAATTCACACATACCTAATATAGCGGGAGTGTGTCAGACTCAGGTCGGGACGGGAGTACGGCAGGTCCAATTATGTACTTGTATTGTTTGCTGTCGCGTACCTACCCGTGGATATGGATGGAGTTGGTGTCGGCGTCAGGGTCATTGTCGTACTTATAGTCGCCATCGAAGTAGTCGCTGCTGATGTCGTTGATGTCGTTGCCTACAGCTAAAGTCGCACTTATTTCCTGTCCCCCAAACATGAACCTCGAATACGCATCTAATGCCTGATTTCACCAAGAGCCCCTATATTTAGGGGACCTTTTAACGTGTTTTAGGGGACGGTTTTATATTGAAACAGTCCCGTAAATAACGTTAAAAGGTCCCCTAAAGTATAGGGGCTATTGGTGAAATCGGGCACAAGTGTCTCTTTTTCAAATGGGCTTTTAAATTTTCGGTAGTGCCTTTGTAACTAGGTAGGTAGGTAGGTATACGAATCACCGCAAACTCGACATTTGACCTTTTTGTCTTCAGTATTAGTTTTATAAAATAGACCCAAAGGGTAGGTAGGTACCTACTTGAATTTACACGAGACATTTCGAAATGTTTTATCAATTAGTAACTGAGATAAATCTAATAAACCTTATAAACTAACTAACTTTTTGCATATTATGATACAGAAACACAACACTTAACTATTTATCTACAACTTAATATAGGTAGGTACCTAACTAATAACATAACTAATATCTGTAACCTATAATAAATAAATAAATAATACATAAATACCTATCTCTAGACAAGTTACACAAATTAAATCTAACCCCAAAGTAAGCAAATTACCTATATGCTTGTGTTATGGGTATTAGTCAACGATTCTAATATACCTATAGAAATAATTGAATAGAAACAATAATAAATTTAATAAACACCCAGACCCGGAATAGCAGACATCTAAATGTTCATCACACAAATGCCTGCCCCCGTCGGGAATCGAACCCGAGCCTCGCGGTTGGTCGGCGTAGTTAGGCGTGTACGCTAGCCACTCGACCGACGAGGCGGTCAATAATGAAAGAACATACCTACCTAGGTACCTACCTAAATTAACAAACAATTTTAACTCGCGAAGTTGTTTGCACTTGCTCGCGCTTCGAGACCCTGATATCTAAATGTATCAATAGAATTATAAGTAAGAATTAGAAATGGATTATAGAAGAGGACACCGGACACAGGAATCGGAACTAAGAGTTCAAGGACAATGGTCAGTAAGAATTCCGAAAAATTGTCAATCGAAAGTGATTTCTATTACCTACTGACTAGGTATTAATTGTATTTTAAAAATATGGCAAAATACACGAGAAAGTAAAGAAACAACCTTAATCTTTATATGTTTAAAGCATGAAATCCTACTAATGACCGGCTATTGCTATTTCACTCGCCCACAAACAATCCTTTCAGTCGCCCGCGCAATCGTCCTCCTGCATCGGTTCGGTTATACTCGTCGTGTATCGTATCATCTGTTCGTTTGTAGACCGTATTGCGAGGCGATACGGTTTGATTTGATATCCTATCCAGATACCGAACCGAGCGTATCGCTACGATTCACCAACATAGGGTTTAGAGAAATATATAGTTTTGAAACGCATCGATATCGGATATTACGACATTGGTCTAATATACGTTTCAATATCTATATACGATTTGTATCGCCCACTCCTACCTACGACTACCGACCATCGCCACTTCACTGCCCTCCTTAGAGCACGGAACGTAAGTTTTCATACTAGGAGTGTGTAATATAGGGTTTTTAAGATATCGAATCGAAACTATATTATATTGATATCCGGTATCGGATTCCGAAACTACATATTTTCTGAAACTATATATTGGTGAATCGGTCTGTATTTAGTAACATCGAACCTATAAGACGATGTTAGCTAAAACTGTATATCAACCGTATCATAACATGATATCATTGTAATTTAATGTATTAAAATCTGTCTGGATTTGGTACGTAGGCACATTGAGTGTATTACAGATATTTAATGGTTACTTTATAATAATAATATACAATATCCATGACTTCGTTGTCAATGTCAATTGAGAGCAAAACAGTAAGGTTCAATATATTTATTACAAAATTGGAAAATACATTATAAGTTGCCTGACGAAAATCGAACCCGAGACCTAATGTAGTATTCAACCACTAGACAAGTAGTCTAGAATGCAATTACAATTTAAAACTTACTAGTGGTCGCCCATTTTTCGAAATTCGCCCATAGTAAATTTTAATATCTTGTTGATAAGAACGCCATCTTTATTTCTCAAGACCAACTACTTTGTTTTCAAACTGTATGGTGCGCCATCTGTGATCTTTCATCGTTATCTATTTGTTTATTTGTATATTATATTTGTTTGTGTGTTAAACACATGGTGGTGCGGGTAATATTTTATTTATTGATTTATCGTTCTGCATTTCTCCGACACATAAACTATAAGTGTGCCAAATTTTATGCTCCTGCGTCCTCGCAATTTTCATAAAAAGGGGTCCATAGTTTTGGCATGGCGTATTAATAAATATATAGCTGCCTACTAGCTGCCTGTTCCAGCTTCGCTCGGGCGGTTTTTTTTAATCATAAAATTGAGATGTAAGCTATCCTATAGCTCAAGTTGGACCAGACTGCTCACGGTGTGCCAATTTAATTTAAAATCGGTTATGAAATTTAGGAATCCATCGCGGACAAACATCGTGACAGCAGATTTATATATATTAAGATATAGCACACAGAAGCCTGTTGGAAGCTATTCTCCAATACATTGTTCTGTTAACATGTATTTTCACTCAAACGCCGAGCTAATCTAGCACAAGCTCGTCGGACGATTAAAGCCTTTAGTAATTAATAATTTGAAAGCTCATTGACGCTCGCCTTAAGAATATTCTGCGCTAATTGACTCCACACTCAAGGCTTGCTAAATTACTAGAAAGTGAAATATTTCACTCCAAATTATGAACCTATTTAGCTTTGAAAATTCCTTTTAGAGCTTAATTTTAGGCTTAATCATTACTCATATCTTTGACGCGTTAATTGTTTATTTCAAAGTTTTTTTTTTCATTTATTTACTGAATAAACACACAATACATAGACACACACAAAATACAATCGCTTTGAAGCAATAAGACAGCCGTTGTGCACTTAAGTTAAATATTATTTTAAGTGAAAAAGTGTGTATTATTTTGTAAATTTTGGTGCATAATAAAGTTAATTCATTCATTCATTCATTCATACAATATTAAGTTCAAGTAACATTTAAAAACCACAAAGTAAAAAAAATGCTACCATACGTCATTTTATATCTATGTCTAGTTATTATTCATTTATTTATCTTTTCGTTTCAGTACAAAGAAAGAAAAAATAAATAACATAGTTGACAAAGTAAGCGATATATCGAAAATGAAGTATGTGTCACATATAGGTATAAGAGATATAAGCCGATTCCTAAATTCTCAACCATTAACCACTTACTACTTATTATTTGCATTTATTATTTATTTAAAGGAGAGATTTAAGTTTTGTAACAGTGAAGTAAAATTGTTTAGGTCCAGTAATACGAGTAATTATCTTCTTCAAGTTTCCTCTCGTAACACTCGTTACTGTAGCCGTTCTTTTACCTCGCAAGCAGTGAAGCTTTGGGATTCTCTTACCGTAGATATCAGTAGAGCTATATTAATATTTATATTTTTAAAAGAATGTTAAAGCTTTTGTGTATCTTATAATTTAAGTTTTATTTGATGTAGTTGTAATTTCTCTGTATTTGGTGCGCAATAAAGAGTAATTGTATTGTACTTTTACATACTATACAAGAAATACAATTACAAGTTGTTGCCCTCAACTTGGCTTTTGTTTAAAGCGTAACTAGCAGCCCGTCCAAACTTTGTACGGATAGACAAACTTCTATGTTATTATACGAGGTGTAGCACGCGACTTCATTCGCGCGTCGAAGTGGCTTTTCGCGGCTAGTGATAAATTTTCCCGCAATAAAATCTTTAATATTGACCCGGGATACAAGCTTCTACAAAAGAAAATATGAAAATCCCTTCAGTAAGTGTTGAGTGGTAAGTAAATAAACAAATACGTACAAATTTTAATAACACTCCACTCCACACTTACTTTTGTTACTATTTTATTATCTTAGGTATATATTAATTTCCGAATAGGTGTTAGATTATATAATTATATAGATACGTCACAACTTCTACTGGTATCGTTCGTGAGAAATTTAAATAATTTCTATTTCTATTCCGAAATGTCTTGTAAAAAGCTTTTTAATTTAAGATTGATTGTGGTTTTTAACTTTTAGAGGGCCATAAATTGAACAAAGTAGCGTAGCGGCTGACATTAAGAGTACCACCACGGCATCACTTCCAATTACTGCTTTGAGGATAATTTATATTAGATTAAATTATCTAAGTTAGAACTAGCTAAATATCAATTTCAACAAATACTATCATTTGAGACTTTTATATTTTCCGTGTTGATCCTGGCTCCTTCGCATAATAGATAATTTGCCTTCCTGCCAGGCAGCTCGTAAAAGGCAAGCATAGGCTTACCGTCACAAGCACCGTGACATCTGACTAGGTGGTAGAGTTTCGCAGTGACTCACTCGCATTGGTACCACCGGCTTACTTGTTCCTACCGCCATAACGTCATGACGTGTTCCGGTTTTTATGATAAGGTAGCCGGTAAACTTACTTTTCCTAGATGCCTAAGATCTCAGCCTCAGGTTGGACACGCACCATTACCACCTTTAGTGTCACTAGGTTGCGTGAATTCCTTACCATCAGGTAATCCGTCAGCTTGTTTGACTTCCACTATTATTAAAAAAAAAATGTAACGTAAAAATGTGATAAATATCAATTTTAAATTGATTTTTAAGTTAATATGTCAAATTAAAAAAAAACTCGAATGAATAAACAATCGTATGGCCAAAAGTGTGATTGCCTATAATGAATTATATTTCATAGATTTGTATTTATGTAAAAAATGGTGACAAAAAAATCTTATATATTAAAAATAGCGAATAAAATAGCTTTTTAATTGATTAGTGCTAAGCAGTTAAATATCTACTTATAGCATTTAGACGAGAGTTCTTAACGTAGGGGCAGCTGGCGAATATCCAACAGACGACATACTGCCCTAATAAACTGACACTCGCTCTTATGTAACTTCTGCTGGTCGCATTTCCGTAATCGGATAAGAAGTGTTATCTATTTCCTAGAATACGTTACTTTCATCTCGTTGGACATATATTTACATGAATATTTTTATTCAGTTATCGCCTCTGTGGTCTAGCTAGGTCTAGCTAGGGTTGGGTGACTAAAAAATTTGGTTTTTAAAATTTTCTGATTAAAAAAATATAGCTCGGGACTGGATATCTGTCCGGTTGCAGATAGACTTACCACCTATCACATTGTGGGACAATCGGCTTCGGCTAGTCGTGGGTGCCCTGGTTGTGCCTCTGCCTACCTCTTCTTGGGATATGGGTGTGAAGATACTTATTCAATTTTTTTTCAGCAATGCATTTTGTGAGTGCAGTGTACGTAGGAGCGTGAATGAGTACGTGAGTGAGTATGCACGAACACACGCACAATAAGAAAAGCAAAAAGCGATTTTTAAATTCATTCATACTTATCTTCACGCCAGTGCCAATACAGGGAGTATTGGCACTCCCTGTATTGGCACTCCCTGTATTGGCACTGGCAGTGACAAATCTCATGATTCTGGCGAACGTGCCTGAATTCCTTTATATTCATTACCCTTTACATACAAACACGCCGGTTTCGGAGACTCTTGACACCGCTTTCGGATAATACCAGATCGATTTGATCTTGGAATGTCAATGAATGTCTCCCCAGGCACCTACATCTATCCACACTCAAATTGTACATCGGTTTTGTCAATCTTTCAGCTATCGTCTGTCATCAGAAATCTGAATCTTATTGAATCTAACCCCAAAGTAAGCATAATATTTGCTTGTGTCATGGGTGTTAGTCAACGATTCTAATATGAGTATAATATAGTATAATACTTAAAAATACAGACATACATCATGGCACGAGATTTTTATGTGGAAAGACGTAAAGAAATAATTATTTATACATATCTCTGTAATTGAATCAATACTTGTAGCCAACGATACTATTACAGACATCAAATCACACACACATACCCTTGAAAAACGGTTTAACTTGAATTCATTTTTTGTTCATAAAAATGCCTGAAGTCAGGAATCTAGCCTCATCCTACTAAGATAATGTAACCATAGCATAAGATACTGACAATAAAAAGAGCTATTAAATTTAATATGCGTTCTGTGAATGATATAAATTTTCAAAACTCTACAAGTAGGCAGATCTCTTGAAAAAAAATCAGACACTTTGTTAATATATTATTGCCCAGTTTCAGGTTATATGCAAAACAACCATTTACTACAATTCCAATACTGAATTCGGCTCTGTAGAGCACTGTCATTATTTTGGCAGGAATAGGTAAAAGTCCGGCCAGTTGTACCATCGTATGGCTATTGGAACAGTAGCTCTCCCCCATATATCGCACCTTCAGTAATATAATAGCCCAATTCAAAATTTTCGCATACTGGGATTTTGAATGATAATGGCACAAAATGATATTCTTTACTGGTTAGCTCTAGCAGAAAGAGAAAAAAGATAAGGATGACTAGGTAATTACATTTGTTTTAACACATGAATAATATCGGAAAAAAATACTGTCTTAATTTAATCTTAAAACACGATTTCCTAAAAAGTAGTTTTTTGGACAGTGCCCTTATATTATGAGGGTGCGATATAGACCCGTGCACGAGAGAATCGTCACATAAAAATATTTATTTTATATCATATTATCTGTTATTCGCAGCTTTTTCCGGTGTATGTTGATATCTAAACTAGCCTATTTTTCAAGTTGTATCATACTACATACGGTGTACAAATTTGATCAAGTTCGGTTAAAAAGAACCAAAGGGGTTTAACAATAAATGCAAAAAATATCGTTGTTAAAAATATGAATTTAAGGAAATAGGTAATAAATAAAAGGATTTTTTTTATCCTAAAGTAAGAGTTAAGTATCTTCACGCCCATATCCTCGAAGAGGTAGGCAGAGGCACAACCAGGGCACCCACGACAAACCGAAGACACTAAGTTCCTCAATGTGATAGGTGGCAAGCCTATCGCCAACCGGGCACATATCCAATCCCCATCCAAATATTAGAAAATTGGAAAAATCCAATTTTCTTTGTGTTGACCGACCCGGGATTAGAACCCGGGATCTCAAACAGTCAAGTCCAACAACTGAACCGCTAGACCCCAGATGCGATCGATTTTTATCCTAAGAAATGAAAAAAAAAATAGTTGTATAAAGTGCACACATATCTTAACGCTAAGACCCTTACGTGGTAGGCAGAGAGTAACGAGTGCCTAACCTCACGATACTGGCAGACCTAACGAGCTTCCTCCACATTCATTATTACTCTTTGACACCACCTTCTGATAACACCCATGCGTTTTTATATTTTAATGTTATTTTAAAAATAAAAACGAATATAACAAGTAGGTATAATAACTAAAGCTGTTATTTATAGACATTTGAATTTATTTGATACATTTATATTTTACTTTATTTTATTATAGCATAACATTTACGAAGTCAAGTTTTTGCTTTTTAATATTTTACCTGTTATAACATTTGTACAGCTTAAGATAAGGAAAAATCCCTAAAGAAATTGAATTTTCTTAAAAATATAATCTCAAGATACCAACATTTCGAGATTAATCCTTGAAGATTAAACGATAGCAATTGTTACAAGATCCTGAATGGATCGTTCAGGAACTGGATCGTCCCATGGGATATTCAGCTTCAGATATCGGTTAATTAAATTTATTTTTAAACTGTATCATCCTTTCAGCCGATGTATCCGACTGTGAGAAGGTTGATGCCATTAATACCATTCTATGTTTTGTTACGCGATTTATTATAGACGGGGAGCCCAAAAGGAGATTTTTGCAGTAACTCAAGCGCGTCAGGTTCAGATATGGAAATACACTGTATCATGGTTAAGGTCCTCCATTATGTATTAAATCTCTATATAGAGACGTACATGTAGGTTTGTCTGTTTGTTTTTTTTAATTTGAAAATATACTCGAGCATGTCAGATTAAAGTATGGCGGGTTTATTGCATGCCAATAACAGCATGTTTAAACTTTCTGACGATCTGAACAAGACGACGGGAGTGAGAGGATCAGAAACTTTCGAAAACCAAGTCATCTATGTTCATTATCCATAACGGCAAACTGCTAGATTGATATAATTCTGCCATCGAAAACATATTAGGCATATATACAACTACTTCTTGATGAGTTCGCCTATGAATAAGTGACTGTATTTGCTTTTTTAGCTTCTAGACGCTGAACACACAGCTGAAACGCAAAACTTCACATGACCTTTTTTACTCTCCACTGTTTAATTATACAAAGTCCAAAAGGTCCCCATAACGCTTGAGTTACTACGCATTTAGCACCGCTACTATTAATCACAAACTAAAAACCAATTTGTGGGATGTTGATAAATTTTATATGGAACCATCTCAGAATATTTTTCAAAAAAAAAAAGAATTATTAAATTATGTCGAGGTAATTTTTTTATGATGTTGGAAGGCAAGCAAGCTTATGGATTTCCTTATGGCAAGAAATTCACGGCACCTAACGACACCAAAGGTGGCAATGGTGCGTTGCCAACCTTGACCGGTATGTTAGGCCTACAGCAAAAGTAAGTTTACCGGCTACCTTAGCCTCCGAACGGGGACGTTATGGCGAAAGGGATAGGTAAGGCGGTAGTACCAATCCGGGCGAGTCGCTGGGAAACTCTACGACCTAGTCAGATGTCACGGTGTTGGTGATGGTAAGCAAATCTATTAAGTCTTTTCTGTAAAGGGGCCCGGAACAACACGGGAAATATTATATAATACATTAGGTTTGTTAACACAGTAATGTGCTAAAAATGCTGCTCCAACTTTTATATTTCGGTCAATAATCAAGTTTATAACGTATTATTATATTTCATATATTATGTTAGGAAACTCAATCGGCCATCAAATTTAAACTATAAGATCAACCTTGAAGTATTTTAGTCTATGTTCGTTATTATGAAGAGATTCCTAGTTTTAAAAACACAAAAATGCAAGATATTTAATTATTAAAAACATGAAATTTACAAGTCATTTCTTTTCTTTGTGATTTTAAAAAAAGATATATTTTGTAGAAACGAACGGATACAGGAAAAATGGCATTAATTGAAAAATCTTTTAGACTAAGGTTTATCCCTAAGCCATCCAATTGTCACTATCTAGCTCAGTTCCTTTTTACAGCCTTAAGCTTTGAAGCGAAAGGACAAAGCTTTCCAATTCCGTAAAACATCTATAGCGGACATTGAATGAGACTGTTAGGGTTGTCAGTTGATATTTTTATTTTTTAGCCGACGTTTAGAGTTTTTCAATTCGACACTGTAACTCAATTTCGCCAATACCTTTTTTGTGGTGCCAATTATTTATAAAAATATTCTTACGAAAGCAAAAAAAAAAGTTTAGCGAAACATTACAACACACAAGAATTCATTATTCATAGTTAGAAAAAGACATCTGCCAGGTCAGCTTGTAGTAAAGAGGATCAGGCTGTTTGCACTTCAGTAATCTTCCTCACACAGCAGAGCAGATAGGTACGAGAGTGTCTGTCAACCCTGATGAGAATGTAAAGTGGCACACGAAGTGTCTCCGCGCACCGATTTACAAAATTTTTGGCCCTGTTTAGTGATCAGTGTATCGGATTTGCGAATTCCAGCGTCGCCGTAATAGTGGTTATGTGATAAAGCGTTTCCACAATCCCGGTTAGATTTAGGTAGTAATAGTCCGACATAACCCGCCAATTACTTTCGGTAGTATTTGTAGTATAGGTATAAGTAGCGGTAATCTCTGTCCGAGCAATATGATACAAAGTACTCTACCACCAATGGAACATACAACAAATAACGAGTATGCATGTACAACTGTATAACTCACGACACGAAGTGAAACTGTTGGGCCCAAAACTTATAAATGTTGTAAGTGTTTAAAAAGTGATTGTATTACTAATTATTGTGAATACCTATTACTACTCCTAAACTTTTGGTATTAAAAAAGAGTAAAATTGAAAATATTCACTCACTCCTAACAAACCCTACATATTTTAATGTATTACATTCGTTTACTCGTTTTATTCGTTAAATTTTAATGTATTACACACACGGGGATTTTCTGTCTCTTTTTAAAAATAGCTAGAAGTGTTTAGTACTGTTTAATTATATTGAGTGGTTTTTAGCTGTGTATTTATATAATAATAACATTTAAATAAATAGTTAACTTTATCTCTATAGCGAAATGTTATTTTTTTATTTATATTTTAAGAAAAACGTGTTGTGACAACCCTGCTGAGATGTATTGTGTGTTGAAGCGTTTATTTCACGACTGCAATGTATTAAAAGCCTACAATCGTGAGATCGAAACGAAAATAGTATATACCACATACATTATCTACACAGAGGCAGAGGAGTTAAGCAACGATTGGCTATAGTTTAAACTAGATAAATTTTACTAACATTCCACTGGTGGTGTTGAGTTTTACTAGTCGATAAACTTACTTGAGCTTAAGATCGAGGAGAACATTCAATTTACTAGTTGTTTTTCCGCATCGCTGTAATTGTAAGTCAAAAAAGTATTTTAAATATGTTTTGGATCTTAAATGTTTGATTGTCCGGATTGAAAGTAACCTATATCTTAATCTAGGTCACAATCTATCTGTGTTTCCAATTTCAGACAAATCCGTTCAGTTATTCCAGCGTAAAAGAGTAATAAACATCCATCCATACATACTCACAAACATTCGCATTTAAAATATTAGGAGAATATACGACGATTTTTTTTGGTGCCCATAGTTCTCGTAAAGTCGTCCTCGAGGTTTGACATAAGGCAAATAAAGTTTATTAAAATCTTTATTTCAATAATTCGTCTATGTGTATGTTTATTATCTAACTCCTAAACGACTGGGTCTGTTTGGTTGGGTAATGTAGTATGAATATTGTAATGTATTCCTGGAAGGTTTGAAAATATACTTTTACTCCGTAGCTGGTGATGTTGTCGGTATGTCAATTGACGCGTAAAGAAGTTTATCGTCAGCTAGATATTTTGTATAAATTAATTGATAATTAATCTTTGATAATTTTTAATTAGCGGTATTTGTGTATATTTGAGGTCTAACGGTCCAGGTGTTGGACTTGACTTCATGAGGACTTGGATTTGATACCCGGGTTGTGCAACAAAAATGAAACGTGTTTTTTTTTTTAATTTTCTAATTTACAAAAATATTGCGCGGGATTGGATGTGTGTCGATTGGCGATAGACTTGCCATCTATCACATTGTGTGACTTAGCGTCTTCGGCAAGTCGTGGGTTGGTTGTGCCTCTGCCTACCCTCTCGGGTATATGGGTGTGAAGATACTTACTTTTTTTCTAAAAACAATAGCTATTCTGTTTTACTAAAAAATATATTTTCTTATATAAAGATTCACATTTTCTCTTAGCATCCTTTCTTAAATTATTTTAGCTACTACTGAAATACATTGAAGTTATTATCTTTCCGAATCGTTAAACAAGTGCTTAGGACAAGCCGTTTTATTTTCACGGCAGACCGCGGCGACGGTACACAGAGCAAAACAATACTGCGTTGCTGTTGGACGATTTAATTTCGCGTCCCTTGCGAAGGGTTGCATCTTAGATTTAATATTCGTATAGATAATGGGCGCTTAAATAAAATATATATATATATCATTTACCTTACAGTATATCAGCTTACTGATCTTGTAATTTACAACTTCACCTACTTCACACTAGTGCATTAGCAACTGGTTTGCAAAAGTTACAGTATACGGTTTTTTTTTCAATTATTTAAAAGTGAACAGTTTTATTCCATCTCATTGTTTTTTTATCGGTATTAATAAAAAAAACTTGCTACTTGCAGTAACTAAAAAAATGTAATAACTGTAAAAATATGTTCTTTGTAATTATTTACATTTATTTAATATGTTATTGTTAAGATAACTTCAATTTAAACAATTACGTACTTAAAGTTTAAAGCACATTTACTGTTATCAAAAATTAAGTAACACATAATACTTTAAAATACTGTGCACCATTTCTTATAAGAATATTATTTTAAATCTTTTAACCCTTAAGTCAAAAAAAGTACTCATAGCCATTTGTTTTACAAATGAAATCTACTTTTGATTTGACTCATATGGTTAATGTAAAAATGATGAATTTCTAGATTAGTCTTCTATAAACATTTATAACTTAATTATATTTTTATAATTAATAAAAGTTTTATTTATTATGATGTATTTTGATGAAAAAATAAAAGTTTAAAACGATAGTCACCGTATCTGGGCCGTTTAAAATCCACAGCTTAAGGAATAACTTTGAAAATATTTCAACTTCCTTAAGATTTTTAGTCGAGCTTTCGCTAGTGCAAAGTTTTACATTAAAAACTTACTATATTTTGTGAAAAAAATATTTAAAAATTTCAATTAAACTTTTAGCATCTCGATAAATATAGGTAGAGAAGGTTCTATATAAACAAATAATCTAGGATTCAGAATGGTTAAGGTCTTTCTTTACTTGGAAAGAGATAAGAGCACTTCAAGCCCCCGGTCGCTAATAAAATTTTGTTGATAGCCAACAATTTCATTTTATACACAGGTCCAGATAAATAGACAGGATTATGTTGTGTAGTTTAGGATATTTATAGCAAAACTTAAATGTTTTAAGATTGTTATTGATATTAGGTTCATAAACTTTTTTTTATGATATTGGAAGACAAACAAGCAGACGGATTTCCTGATGGTAAGAAATTCACGCCACTTAGAGATACCAACAATCTTAATGGTGCGTTGCCAACCTGAGGATGTCGAGCAAAAGTTAGTTTACAGGCTATCTTATCCTCCGATCCAGAACACATCATGACGTAGCGGCAGGAATAGGTAAGGCGGTTATAGTAGCTGTTTACTTTCTTAGGGCAGAAAAGCGTAGTTTCTTAAACTTTCGTCTTCCGTTTCAGTTTTTTTGTGGCAGGTTTTTGACAACAATGTAACCTCTGTTTAAACTTGGATTTTTGAACATATACATATTAAATTATGTATAGTATATTATATGTATACAATAATTATAATATATTATATATTAATTATGCACTTTTGTCAATCTTGTCTAAATAATTAGAAAAGATAGTTGTAAAAATTATATTCTATTTACGAGTATTTATTTAAGATTTATGCACAACAGTGTACGAAGGTGGACTTAATGCAGCATGGCATTATATACCAGTCAACCTAACTCATTACGAGAGCCATTAGTTGGATGGGGTGTCATAAAAATAATGTTTGTAAAAAAAATGTGTAAATTATCTTACAATATTATAGTACAACGATAAGTATTCTATCGGATAAACAATACGAATTTAGAATAGGCCGCTCTATTGCTGGCGCAGACCACAAAATGACTTCACTTCTTGATAAAGGTAAAAAATTGTGTGTGTACTTATATATACTTACACGCGTTAGAATTTATACTTCTTTGGCGTAATAAGATAAAAATATTTTTAAATATTTTATCTTTTGCCTTATTTTACATTTGTAGACAAAAAGACACTAACCATAGAAAAAAGGTATTTCATACATTTAAAGTTTTATTGTAATGCATTATTTAGTTAAATAAAGTTTATTAAATACTAATAAAAACTAAAATGTTATCTATAGCAAACTTCATCATGTCAGTTTTTCGTGACGGTGTGCGCGCGCATCGTAAAAATTTACCCTCATAATTTTTTCCTAACGCGCCAAAAGAAGTATAACTTCAAAAATGCGTGGGTGCATTTCTAGATTTGATACAGTTTTCATTCCAGGTCTATCTAATGTCAAACTTATAACACCGCTCTTGTGTCGGGGACTAAAAATATGTCAGTAGCATCCTATTCAGCGTTACCATTGTGACTTCTAACAAAGAAATAGCAAACTATTGGCAATAAGCGTATCTCATACCGCGATCGAGTTTTCATTTGGATTCGCGAGAATGTAATACCCTCGACCGCACGTACACTACTGACAATATATGAAACTACATTTACAAAGTTCATTTGCTGGAATATCAATTTGAGAATTGTTTTTTTTTGCATTGGGATGTAATAACCCCATCGACTACTAATGGATAATGTTGTAATTTAGTGTTTGACAAATTCAATTTGAGAAGTGTTAAAGCTTTTTAAGCATTGGGATGTAATAACCCCATCGACCACGCATGGATAATGTTGTAATATAATGTTTGACAAATTCCCACAAACTTCGTTAGGCCCGTTTAATTTGTATTGGAAAAATTAAAATGTTGTTTTTTCAAGTTTGTTGTTGAATGGGATAAAATACCTATACCCTATGTCCTTTTAAAGGTTTTGAGCTACCTCCCCACCAATTTTCAGTCAAATCCGTTCTGGAGTTATAAGTGTTTTAACTAACACCACTTTCTTTTATATACATAGATAAAAACATTTTTCAATTTCTGACTAATATAGTGTAGTGTAATATAGTGTTTGACTAATAGGACATCGACTTTATAATCTAGCGGTCCTGTGTCGCACTTGACTTCTTGAGATCTCGGGTTCGATCTCTGGTTCGGGCTGCAAAAAAATAGTAATTGTGTATTTTCAATATTAGTCTAAAGTGTTAGTGCTTGCCACTATCTTGTCCACCTTTGATTTTTAAAGGCGACGTGCATTTCATACCATTAGAAAGTTCATTTGTATATTTACCTAGCAATCTTATCACTAAATATTATAAACTAGCTGTTGCCCGCGGCGTTTCCCGCGTGATTAATAGTCCCACAGGAACATTGTTTCAGGATAAAAACTATCCTATGTGTTAGGTAATACAAGTTACCCCCTATGTGTGTACCATTTTCATGAAAATCGGTTCGGTAGTTTTTGCGTGAAGGAGTAACGAACATTCAAACTTTCGCATTTATAATGCTAATAGGATAGGATATTAGTTAAATGGTTTTTTAAGTGATAGGTTAGCGAGGAAGCCCACGGTCTCTTGATGGTAAGAGAGCGGTAGCTGTAACAGGTGCGATGCTATCGTGCGACCGGGATCGTAGACATATTCTACAAGTCTACCAATTTCCCTCCTGTCCTCCTATTTCTCAGGATCGGAATATGACACTGTCATTATGGCAGCAGGGACAGATAAAGTGGTGGATCCCTACTTAGACAAATTGTTTTACAGAACTTTATCATCAGTGGTCTTGTTGGTGATGGCCCTAACCAATATCCTATCCAATCCCATCCTATTAATATTATAAATGCGAAAGTTTGTATGCTTGTTTGTTACTCCTACACGAAAAAACTGCTTAACCGATTTTTATGAAATTTGGCACAAACATTATTATGTTTCAGTCTGGGAGATAGGTAGCGGGACTACCCTAGCGAATAGCGACAAATGTGTAATATCTATGGTGTTTATAGGTAACGGTCTTAACATTAGGTAAGTTATCCCCGTGTTGTTCCGGGCTCCTTTGCAGAATAGATTATCTGCTTTCCTGCCAGGCAGCTCGTAAAAGGCGAGCATAGGCTTACCGTCATTAACATCGCGATATCTGATTAGGTGGTAGGGTTTCGCAGCGAGTCGCCCGGATTTGTACCACCGTCTTACCTATTCCTGCCGCCATAACGTCTGCGCTTGCCGTTGACATGTACCGGTTCGGAGGGTAAGGCAGCCAGGTAAACTTACTTTATACCATTACTGGACGCACCATTACGACGCCTTCCAATATAAAAAAGTCAGAAGCTTGACCGCTGTTTTTTTTTTGTATAAAAAACTTTAATAAATGGCATTTATCGATGCGTACAAGTACTACTTGTATGTTTCATGTGAATAAATATTTTTCTGATTCTGATTCATCGTAAATGTAGATGAACGAAACCTTTACAGCACCATTTCCATGATAAAAACAGTTAAAAGTAAAATAAAGCAATTCCAAAGAAATGTAGCTCAGTGAGTATAAATCTGAAGAGATTGGGTCAATTTTAGAATATCCATTTAATAAAATATCGGTAAGAATCTGGCCCCCGAAGCCATTATCTGGAATAAGTGCAGTTAAAACTTTTATTGTTACGTTTAGGAGTTATGGGCGGTTTAAATAGATTAAATCTTAGCTCTAAAAATAGCAAGAGTTATGAGATATTATTTTCTGGTCTAGGAAACATATAAGTTATTTAAAGACGCTTTATATGCGGGTAGTTTACGGTAGATTTTAAAAATTTGGTTTTTCAAATTTTAATAAAAAAAATGTTGGTCGAGATAGGATATATAAGGTCTTTTCAAATTAGTGTACGATATTTTACCTGGACATTCTGAATGTATAACTAAATCAGTAAAAAAATTTAAAAAAAAATCGGACTTAAAATAAATTAATTACAGCATTTTTAATAATTCATATTTAATTGCGCAAGTTCAATGACCGTCACCCGCGAGACGCCGACACCACGTGACACCTAGATCCCAAAGATAGGCTTTGCACTGTTTGATCATAAATAACTAGTGAATGTAGGCATGTGGTAAAAATAAAAATCAGTCTTAGGTATGTACCTAACTACAAAAATGATTTACGTACCTACCTATTCAAACTATTTCGATCCATATTTAAACATATCCACCATTGTAGGCACTCAATGCAAAACTTAGCACGGTTGTTGATGTGTCTTTGAGTATTGTTAGTAGGTTCCTATTTTCCTATAACTATTTAAGGCAAGGTCAGTTAAATTGTAAGGTTAACTTTCATCGTCCTACCCACATGAAGAAGCCGGGAGGCGTCAGGTCAGGTCAGATGATCACACTAACCACCCTCTATTCAATTTTCACCATTGGAAAGGTACTCATGAACACTTCGCGAAAAATAAACGCAAACACAAACAAAAACATGACACACCCTAAACGCGATCAAACATCAACTGATTTGAAAAATGACTGTAGAAATAATAACTGGTAAGGAGCGCCCCCGCGCGGGGCGGGAGTCGACGACGGACGATCGAAGCTGTAAGCGCATCGATACATACCTATCCTTGATCAGAACTTACAACTATGTTTTTTTATAACTTAGAAACAGCTTATTCTCTCGGCTAACTAAAATACTGGACCTTTGGATTTGTACTGTGTGATTGTAAAGTTTTTTAACTGATTAAAATTTCGATAAAACAAAAACATTAAGGGTTTTTAGCAATTTCACAGATAATAGTACATTACATAATAGGTACCTAGTAGCCTGTAGGTACAAATAAACATTAAGTAGCAAGATACTCCGTAGTGACAATTCACGCGGCAGCCGTGAGACAATCAGCTGCTTTCCGTCCGTTGCGTCAGAGTCCGTTGACCCCCATGCGTTATTGCGAGAATTATTTTTTGTAATATTTTATTTATTTTTCGTTTTAGATTTTTTTTATTATTTTTTATGTTTCCAGACACGCATTGCGAGTCCGTGGTTAAAATATCGTTAACTTATTTGAGAAAGCCCTGGATTGTGCCCGGTTGGCGATAGGCTTGTCACCTATCACATTGTGGGACTTAGTATCTTCGGCTAGTCGTGGTTGCCCTGGTTGTGCCTCTGCCTACTTCTTCTGGGATATGGGCGTGAATATACTTTTAAATATAAATAACTGGCTTAAAAGTTAAAATATAGGTAATTAAATTATATTTTTCATATAAATATTAAAATATTTGGACACCAAAATATGGTAAAATATTTTGAAATACTTAGATATTTTTGTAACATCTCATTTACATTCACATTCCGCAAATAAATAAATTTCATTTAATTTTTCATTTTCATTATAAAAAACACAATTTTATATTATGTATTATGACATGTTCATTTAAAAATCATAATAGACTTTTTTGATGATTTGGTATTTGAAAGTTCTTACTTTTAATGTAGTCTTTTAAATATGTAAGTTAGTCAAGGATAAGAATGCGTTTTTTACGTTTTAAGATTTTTATTTTTAGCACTTTCCCGGACTTATGATACATTTTCAGATTATTATGAATATTCAATACTAGTTATTTGTTTGCAAATGAAACACAAGTCCGTTTTAAGTTTAAATATGTTTGATTAAAACAAAGCCTGTGTGGTGAAATGGTCCGGAGTTTACATGAACCTTGGGTTAGATTCCCGGGTTGGGTAACTGAGGAAAATGTTATTCTAATTTGCTAAAAAATAACGGATAAGATGAATGTCCGATTGGCTATAGGTTTACCACCTATCACATTATATAGCACTTTTAGCTTATGAAAGCCCTTGTTGAACCTCTACGTACTTTTTCTGGGATATGGGGATGAAGATACCTTGTTTTAATTACACTTGGCAATTAAATGTTGCCCACCTAGACAGACAGTCAGACAGACCCAGAAAATTCTTTAAATCTAGGTATATATTAATACGTGATGCCAAAACTTGGGACCCCTATTTACGTATTTTTTTTGCTTATAAAGTACATTAAATCAATAAATAAAATATTACCCACACTATCGTGCATTTGACACACACAAACAAATATATTGATGATAACGATAAAAGATCACAGATGGCGCACTAAAAAGTTTCTAAACAAAGTAGCTGGTCTTGAGAAATGAAGTTGGCGTTCTTATCAACAAGATATTCAAATTTCTTATGGTCGAATTTCGATCAATGGGCGACCACTAGTTTAATTAAATGTTTGTGGTTCCACAATATGGTAGTGTATGTTGGTATGCTTAAATATCTTTGTAATAAGTTTTTAACACACATATTACGCAAATCAAATGGCCTCTGCCTACCTCTTTGGGGATATGGGCGTGAAGATACTTACTTACTTTTTTTTATTTCTTTCCGTTTCATGACGACCTAAGCAGCTTAATTATCCTAGCGTCAATTTTTAGATTTTCTGATGTATAAGCAGAGGACTTATGATCCACATTTACACTTTTTTTTTCATTTCTGATGGTCTTTTTCACTCCTAATAATGAGTGAATAAATATACAGTGGCACGTTTGAATACTTTAACTCTCTAACGGCCGCACGTTCCTGAGTTTCATTTAACTTTGAATTAGCATCTAATTTATGGTATCAAATAATTTCACTCAGGTCCATGCGTAGTTTTCTAATGATATTGTAAGCTAATGGTGGTATGAATATTTTTTTACGAACTCATGTAACTAATTTTAAGATAGTACTATCCTGTTTTAACGATAGTAAAAGAAAGAGACAAAATATGTTTAGTGCTGTCTGATTAGCTTGTACATAACTCTATACAATTTTAATATATTCTTTGAAAACTTGTCCGGATTCAAATTTACAAATGACCGCCTCGATGTTCGCGTGGCTAGCGTCCACGCCAAACTACACCGATCAACCGCGGTAAAACCCCAGGCATCATGCAATCTATGGTACTACTGAAACATAAGAGTAGAGCAACTAAAAAAAAAATATTTAATTTGAAAATTTAACTAAGCATAGATGAACTTCCATAATAGTTAAAAACACGCCTTCCATCAGAGGTAACCTAACAAGAAACTTTGCTTCCATTTTCCGATTAAAATTAAATTTGAAAGGTATGTTTTCAATTTTCTAATAAAAATAGTGTTGCCCGGGATTGTATATGTGCCCGGTTGGCTATAGGCTTGCTACTTATCACATTGTGGGACTTACTGTCTTCGGCTAATCGTGAGTGCCCTGGTTGTACCTCTACCTGACTCTTCTCGGATATGAGCATGAAGATACTTTTTTTATTAAATTTGAATTAAACAATAGATAATAGATAGATGCAAAACAATGTTTACAACCAGGGTTTACAACCGGTAAAAAGTATGAAACATTTAGAAAATTATATTTATGAAATATAGCAACATTTTCTATTCTAAAAAGCTGTCTGTAATTAATTAAAAATATCAAATTATGTTGATAAATAATCCAAATTTATAAAAATCAAAAGCAAAAGCAAAATAGTCACACTGAAATCTAAAACTTTCTAGCTAATTTGATTTTGTCTAGAATATTCTTGGTTCCTTAAGCTCAACTCACACTGGCGTAGAGTCGACGTTACGCGACAAGTCATGTTTTCCACCTGTATCAAAACTATCCCTTATTTACACCGTAGTCATGCGCAAGTAGTCATGCTTTAAGCAGTTGCGGGCAATGACGCATCAGACTGACGCGGTCTAAATTATAAAAAAAATAATGAAAAATATTATGTCAAATTGAAATTATGTAAAAAGGTTATATTTTGTACTGTTGTTAAATATATAGCAGATGAGTCTGATTGCAGTAATTTATATTGTATTAATATTTTATATATTTTAATCACATCGAAAAATGGGGAAAAAGTCAAGCCCGCTGAGTTTCTTTCGCCATATCTTCTAAGTGTGCGGCCTCGTTCCTATCTAGTGGTGGATTTTATTTAGTATCTTGTAGTCGCATCAGAAGTGCCTTTTGTGTGGAGTATGTGAATAAATATGTAATTCGAACCTGCAAAAATCAACTCCAACTATTTCATTTAGTACTTATTCGTGATTTGATAATTCTTTTTTTTCAAAAGATGGCAAGTATTTCCGAAATGGTCCCACATACATTTTATTAACATCCTATTAGTAATTTTGAGTAACACTTAATAATAAATACAATTTTCATTTATCTTGACGACCTCATCAGTGGTAATTGGAAAATGTATTTGTAATTTCTCTGTGTTTGGTGCACAATAAAGAGTTATTGTATTGTATTTTATTGTATTATAATGTCTCTGTCAAGTATAACTCAATAACAACTGATTTGATCATGATAAAACTAATATAATGTACCACTTCGGAATTATGACCTATCTTTCTGAAAATGAAGCATCAAAATCGGTTGGCTATTGACTGAGTAATTGCTTACTAAATATACAGTAGAGTTAATAACCTCCTTCCTTTTTTGAGTCGGCTAAAAAAAAACAGATGTTAGGAAGAATCGTACCGGACTGAGTGACTGCGCGATATTACAGCGCGTAGTTTTTAAAAGCTCCGTCGCCGCGCCCGCCTAGGCTCTAGTCATCACGCCTACATTGTGGCACGGCTCGCAGTTGAAAAATATGACGCTTCCCATCGCGTCGCTTCGAATCTGCGCAAGTGCGAATTGAGCCTTATACTGAATGTGAAATGGCGGCAACGCCGAGGGCTAGGATGGTCTCGATAACGACTGGGCTGGCGTGTGATCCGTTACAACCTTATCTGATCCCTTTTGTTTTTGTCCTTCAGCCCCTCTTACTTTCTGTGTTATTTTTGAAGATACACTGTATACGGCTGTGTATCTTATAAACATAATCGTTTATCTCTCATTTATTGGTAATCTTATATTGATCTCTCACGTTTCTCGATCTGGTTTATGTTAAAATTAATATTTAAATTTTATTCAATAGAGTCGTTAATAAAATTTTGCCTTCCATAATGTGCTAAAATACCTATGTTAGGATTTAACTTATTTTTCTCCTGTGTTGGGCCGGGCTTCTTTGCAGAATAGACCATATGCTTTTCTGCCAGATAGCTTTTAAAAGGCAAGAACAAGCGTATAGTCACTAGCACTGTGACATCTGACTAGGTGGCAAAGTTTCGCAGCGACTCGTCCGTATTGGTACCACTGCGCCATCTGTTCCTGCCGCCATAACCTCAGTGCATACCGTTGACATAATCTGGTTGATAGGGTAAGGTAGCCGGTAAACTTACCTTTGCTCAAGGCCTTACATACCGGCCTCAGGTTGGCGACGCTCGATTACCTTCTTTGGTGTTGAGACACCAAGCAACATCTTAGCATCAGGAAATGCGACTGCTTGTTTGCTTTCCCATATCATAAAAAATAATAACATTTGTAACACTCATTAAATTCTAATGGAAATAAATTATTGTAATTTTTTTTTCATAACCCACGACTAGTTGAAGATACTGTGAGACACACAATGGGATAGATGGCAAGCCTATTTCCAACCGGGTACATATCCATTCCCAACCAACGTCATCTCCTTTTTTATGCTATTGGTAGGCAAACAAGCAGACGGATTTCCTGATGGTAAGAAATTCATGCCGCCTAGAGACACTAAAGGTGGCAATGGTGCGTTGTCAACCTGAGGTCGGGATGTTAGGCCTCGAGCAAAAGTAAGTTTACCGGCTACCTTACCCTCCGGACCGGAACACGTCATTACGTTTTGGCGGCAGGAATAGGCAAGGCGGTGGTACCAATCCGGGCGAGTCGCTACTAAACTCTACCACCTAGTCAGACTCCAACAACATCGTTCAACCTGGGTATCAAACTCGTGACCTCATGAAATCTACACCGGATCGCTAGACCACAGAGTCGACGCACGTGTGATATTACATCTAATATCGAATATTAATTGACGAAAATAACTCTCCAGTCCATAGACTATAAAATAGTGCAGAAGTGTCACAAAAGCCCCACAACGCTTATTCTACGCACGTAGCCATTTGGCTGGAGGCACCTAACTAAATTTTCTTGGCACAGCTTTTCAGCTGCAAATAAAATGACAATATGTGAAACACGTACAGACTTTTCCTTTAAATTCCGAACTCCTGTAACTCCCTACTATTGTAATAAAACACGTGTAACGAGCAAGATGTCTAAAAGCGTTATTGCAGTTCCGTGCAGTAGTTTCAATTGTCGTCATCAGTTACGCGCAGGGCTAGGACGCATCATAGAGACTGCAGGTTTTTGCAGATAGTTACGTGTACAATTATTAAATGATTATGGTACTAGTAGTCCGGTATAGGACTGTATTCCACTAAGTTCCGGGTTCGATCCCCGGATCATGCAACATTTTTTTTTAATTTCTAATGAGAACAAAGTTTTCCCAGATTGGATATGTAGCCGGTTGGTGTTAGACTTACCACTTATCTCATTGTGAGACTAATTTCTTGGGCTAGTCGCGGGTTTGTAGTGGCTCTGTTTACTTCATGGGACTTACTATGGGAATTCATGGGACATGGGCGTGATTTTTAATTATGTGATAATTATAAATTACGCTCTCTGATCCCATGCACAATAGTGAGATCCGAGAAAGAGTGAGATTGAAAGTGATAATGTAAAATAAGACAGAGCATGCTTCGATAGTTCTGTGATGTCATATGAAATTAATAGTAGATGAAAGGTTGACGAAATAGATACAAAATTCGAATGTGGTTGGATGTATACCTAGGTTGATTCTAAATAGGTTGGGTTTCATTCGAAGATCAAGAGTCTGTAACTGGCGTGTTTATAAAAGAAGAGAAATGAATGGAGAAACCTAGACTGGCTTGCTAGGACGTGACATTTGGCACTCAATACTCTCTGCTTGAATCGCAAATAATGTGGCGTGAAGATATGTATACAATGTATGTACGTACACCTTCACACCCAACTTTTATTATATTAATTCTATCGATTTTTCATTTATTACTGACCTACCCCGCGAACTTCGTACCGCTTGAACATAACACACAGCTTCTACTTACAGTTTGTATGGATTGAACCATTGTTTTTCTCATTTATCCTGCGATTTTTCAGGTTTTTCTTTTCTTAAGAACCTTCTCGTGACTATAACTAATACAACAAAAAGAGAATTAGAAAAATTGGTCCTCCTGTTTAGGCGTGATGCCATAACCACTGGGAATGGGAGATTCTTTTTTATAACTACGAGAGATAATCGCCTCTGTGTTCTAGAGGTTCTGCTGTCGGAATTGACTGCATGAAGTCCCGGGTTCGATTCCTGGGTCGGGCAACAAAAAGAAAATTGGGTTTCTCAAATTTTCTAATAAAAGAAAGATTGCTTGGGATTGGATATGTGCCCGGTTGGCGATAGGCTTACCACCTATCTCACTGTGGGACCTAGTATCTTCGGTTAGTCGTGGGTGCCCTGGTTTTGCCTCTGCCTACCTCTTCGAAAATAAGGGGGTGAATATATTTTTTTAACTATAGATAGATTATAAATTTCTGACGCTCTCACAAAATTTAGTATTTCCCCAATTTTTTGTTGTTATATTTCAAAACTAAAGCATTTTTCTCTATGGGCGCAACCTAAGCTTGCATACTTAATTATTTTAGCCAAATGTAATATTATAGTTTTTACTGTCTACTGGCATCGACTGCCTCTTTAACTATCATGGAATTCTCCTGTTTTTCAAGACAGCGAACAGAGACATGGCTCTCTTGATGATAAGTGACTATCGTGGCCGATAGGCACCATTGATGTTATTAGTACGTCAGTAGTCTGAAATCGGCTTTTTTGGTCTATTATTTAAGGCTAAGCTACCGTCTGGTCAGTGTTATAATCGTAGCAGAAATAAACAAAGCGTCGGATCCCTGCCAGTGAAAGTTACTGCACAGGCACCAGTGGACTTGCTAGTATTAATGTAACCTTTTCCTGCCTCTTACTCGCTGACAAATAGAGAGGTAGATAGTATTTTCTACATAGGGGCCCCGGGTTATCTTTTAAAGGACCAAGCCTTGTCGTGACGGGGGTGCTTAGCAAACGGTTTTAGGCCTAGAACGCGACGTGTCTCCACGCACTATTTCAGATGATCTGCAGCCACCTGTAGAGTGCACGAGGTTGAACGGAAAGGGATCGCAAGATCCAGTGGCACCGGGACAATGGAGATGTTCAATGCATCAAACCCGGTACCTTACGAAGGAGAGGAGAACCTGCGTCGGTGCGTGTGTCGGTAGAATCGATTTCCTGAGGATGCCTTGATGTCGAGGCAAAACTTACATCGAGTGCGATTCGGTGTTCTCTGTGGTGAGTTCTTCGACAACGTTGGCGAAGGACGTGACAAATTGGTATATTTCAGACCCTATTCGTTATCTGGTCACAGTGGTGTGTGGTGTAAACTTTAGGTAAGGTTACCACAAGTGAAGGACGTGACAATTCTTATTATTTTTCAAGTTCTTACTTTATTCGTGTTCTGGTCGCGTTGGTGGGTGGTGGGAACTTTAGTTAGGCTTATCACATTCTGTGTCATTTGAAAAGACTTCTCTCCACAACAGCTACATTGCTTTCATTTTATTTTCACAACTTCATTTTTTTTTGGGTTTTCTGGAAGAAATTTCTTTAGTTAGAGATAAACTCGCCTTTTGTGCATTTTTAACTTCTCGTGTATTTTAGTTTTTAGTTTGCAATAAAGTGTTAAATAAATAAATAAATAAAGGCCTATTCTACATCTCTTATGACGGATTTCTGCAAAGTAACGCCTGATTCAATAAAATAAAAAAGTTATTTGTCACGTAAAAAATAGTCCGGAACCAATACAAGAATAAAAAGCTTTACTATTTGGTATCTCATATATTATAACACAAAATACACAAATTTTAGTAAACAAAAGTCATATATCCTATTCACCAATGAAATCACGTAACGTAATAAATAAACCAATAAAATATCTAACCAAAACCTGATTGATTGGATAATTTGTTTTTGTTTCTGTCACGTCATTACACGGTTCACCAATCATTTGATTCACAAAGGAATTAGAGTAATTGGAAAATATTGTTTAGACTGTACATTTTAAACACTTTAAATTTATTCTAATTTCTTTTTAAGTATTTCTATGTTTTATTATCTATCGCCTCTGTAGTCTAGCGCTTCAGGTATAGGACTTGACGGCATGAGGCCCCGGGTTCGAATCCCGGGTCGGGCAACAAAAAGAAAATTTGATTTTTCCTATTTTCTAATAAATTCGCTCGGGATTGGATATGTGCCCCGTCGGCGATAGGCTTGCCAGCTATCACATAGGGACTTAGTGTCTTCTGCTAGTCGTGGCTGCCATGGTTATGCCTCTGCCTACCTCTTCGAGGATATGGGCGTGAAGATACTTTTTATGTTTTAATATCGTTGACTAACACCCATAACACACACATTTAGTTTGCTTTCATTGGGGTAAGATAATTTTTTTATAACTTGTCCTGAGATATTTATTAACTTATTTTATTTGCCAGGATCGTTAGGTTTGGCTATCGGTGTTCTATGCCTACCCCATAAGGGACTTGTCGTGAAAATGTGTGTATAACAATTTAAAAAGGTAACAGTAAAATTTGGCTCCTAATAACGACAGTCAGTAAATAATGACAGTCTAGGCCCGCCGAGTGGAATGGACCATTTGTTTCTCTGGAAGGCAGCTCTAAGCGGCAAACATAGGTTGAGATATAGGTAATTACCAATAAGACCACTGGTAGAAGTATAAGTTAAATGGATTTGGAAATAACCCTTTTGTTGTCAGGTGCTTGGGTAGGGATCTACCGCCTTTTCTATTCCTGCCAACATAATGACACGGTCATGTTGGTGTCAGCTGGTAGGATGACCGGTAGACCGGTGCATAATAGGCCTTCTGTTCCAGCCGCAGAACAGCGACGCACTTGTAACATTTATGACGTCTACAGTTCATGGTTGTCTCCTACCATCAGAAGAAACGTGTCCTTGTTTGCTGACATCTAACATAAAAAATTGAAAAACATTATTTTGTCTCTATATTTTAAACACTTGAAAGAGCGAAAAGACATTTTTCTCTCTTGATGATAACAGATAATTGTATGTTATTAAAATCACCATACATTTTACACCATGTGGATCCAGGCTCTTTTGTAGAATAGACCATCTGCCTTCCTGCCAGGCAGCTCGTAAAAGACGAGCATAGGCTTACCGTCACTAGCACCGTGACATCTGACTAGGTGGTAGAGTTTCATAGCGACTCACCCGGATTGGTACCACCGCCTTACCTATTCCTGCCGCCATAACTTCATGACGTGTTCCGGTTTGGAGGGTAAGGTAGCCAGTAAACTTACTTTTGCTCGAGGCCTTACATCTCGCTCTCAGGTAGGCAACGCACCATTACCACCTTTGGTGTCTCTAGGCGGCGTTAATTTATTACCATCAGGAAATCCGTCTGCTTGTTTGCCTTCCAATAAAATCCAAAAAATACTGTTGTGCAACTACAACTTATTCGAAATTACACCACAGGCTTGACTATTCCTTCAGTGTCAGTCATTATTTTAAGGTCACGAAGGAGTTATGGTTATGGTATAGTATTTAGATGTACAGAAAGATAGAGCGTTTGAGAAAAGCCTTTTTTAGCCAACTTTTATACCAATTTTATGCCACGGTAAAGCAAAAAAAAATTAACATATAGACCGCGGCAACACCCTCTACAAAGTACAGAAATGTCTTAACATAATGTCGTTTTTTTTTTTAAATAAATAAGGTGTGTGTGTACAAAAAGCAATCGATATTATTAGCTAGACAAAATAATATGTGAATTTTTGTGTAGTACTAAGAACATTTTAATCCCAATAAAACTGCAAAAAATCGACTTAAATTTCAATAACTATGTTATCTAGGAAAATAAATTGTCAATAAATCCAGATATGGTTGAAATAAGACTACCTCAAAAATACAATATTTCTTACAAAAAAGGAATTTTTGAATCCTAATCATAAATGGCAGAGAAAATTATTAACAGATATTAAAAAATAAAGGAGTCGTACGTATTATAATCTTCTCCTTTTTTTAATCGGTTAGAAAGAAAAGCGCAAAATCAGATTGCCCACAAATTTAAAATAATACATTTATTCCCAATATATTATAGTTATATAGACCCAAAAATTCAACCTTCAGTAAATGTTTTCATTTGTTTCAGTATCCTACCATTATATTCATCTCTTTCTAAATTAGTTTTCAGAATTCTATTCAAATAATCAAATATGTCATGAAGATATAATAACACTAATAATACGTTGAAAAAGGGTTTATACAAATTGGATTTGTCCAAACATATTCATTACAAACATGAACATAAGAAGAAATATACGTTATAAGCTGGACCTTCACGGTTTGATGCGTCTGCCATCGATCAAACATTACGAATAGATAAGGTATACGGATTAAATTAACGTAACTGTCTTCAGATTTAAATTCAAAATCATTAATTAGATTGACCATACAACGTAACTTGTTTTCGTCGACAATAGTGTAAGATTATCATCGGATTGGTATTGTGGCCCACACTGAGAAAATTATAACTTGTCATATTTATCTACGACTCAGTTTTGTCAAAAAAATATTTATTTCATTTCGATTCCATGTTGCAGTAAAACCTAAATGCAAAGGGTTCAACTTTTAATACCATTTACCATTTTCACTTTGTCCTAGGTAATAATCACAAAAACACGCTAGTTGAGCGTGAAGTTAGACAAAAGACAAAAAACACACACATTCAGAACACCCAACTTTTACTTTATATTTTTATTTTATTATATAATGTTTTCGAACATTAAATATTTACGTTCACAATTAAAAGACTATTGGAATAACAGATTTTTTTAAATAAGGCATAAATAGATAGAAGATCTTTAGAACAGACGTAAAATAAGCCTTTATATTATATCTATTATAATGGATTTTCGCAAAGTAACGCCAGATTTAATAATGTATCTTTTGAACACTTTTAAAGGAATAAGTACGCTCACAAAGACTCTTATTTTGTAATGTCGTAAGGAAGTGGTTCTAAAACAAAACAGTCTATTCGATAAGTTTGTGACGCCACAGACAGACACACACACATGGATGGACACATGGACACATGGACACATGGACACATTTTCCATCGATGAAATAAAAATGTATTCGACTGCTCGTCCTTTATCCAAAATATTTTATTTTCTAAAAGTTTAAAATGCTTATACTGAATCTATAAGGTTTCTATAATCTAAGACCGCCATTTATAATTCCATATTTGCTTACGTTTACCCTTTTTCGTATTAAATTGTATTTTTTGTGGGACCAAACGTAATTAGTGTCCTTATAAAGAATTCAATGCTTTGGGTTACATTCGTTTTAAAAATAACTCAACTGAACCCTTTTGTGTTTGTCTCTTTACACCTTTCATCATAACCTTTACAACAGTACTTGGAATATTTGATAGGTTTTTTAAATGACGCTTCTATTATTAAAAATATAATTACACTTTTTTATGTGACAAGATAACAAACAACCACAGGGATCTTCTGATGATATTATTTAATCTGTGGTAACGCTCGCTGACCGCAATGGTAACAGTGAGATCCGAGAAAGATTGGGATTGAAAGAAAGTGTTGGTGTTAAAATGCGAAAGGGCGTGCTCCGCTGGTTCCGTCATGTGAAAAGAATGCCAGATGAAAGATTGACAAAGCAGAGATACAATGCGAATGTGATTGGATGCAGGTACCCGGGGAGATCAAGGTTGACATACCACGATTAGATCACTCGGATATTATCCGGAGTAGTGTCAAGAGTGTCCGAAGCCGGCGTCTATATGAAACGTGTAATGAATGTGAAGGAAGCCAGACAGGTCTGGCGCTCGATACTCTCTGCCTACCCCGTAAGGGACTTGGCGTAAAGATATGTATGTATGTGTGTGTGCGTGTTATTATTTGAACTAAGTAAAAAAACGACTCAAATTATTTGATTACCATGTCAAGAATCAATTATTATTTATTCCGACAGCTATCGATTTCAAGATGGTCCCACGTCCATTTTATCAACGTCCCACTTAACGACTATGACGTCATACGAGTATAAATGAAAATTTATGCAATCCAAAGTGCAACTAAAAGCCTTACATCAGACTAACTATTTTATTAGTCGTACGTCGCAATTCAGCAATTCTGTTTTCGAAAGATAGCTTTTTGAAGCTATGCTTCTTTAAGCGCGTTTCGAAAAAAATATGAGAGTGAAATTAGAAGATGCGCGCGCATCTGTCACACAAATGTTACATCTTGAAGTTGCCTGCTTTAGATACTTGCTGCTATATTCACACACGTGTTTTAGTTTCATACAAGTGCGATTTATATACTTTACGTTATAATTTTTTTTTTGATACTGCCATAATCAAGTATAACTTCTCACGCACGTACACATAAGTATATCCACATATTTTTTTAAGTACAGTTCTTGCAGCTCACGAAGGCGAGCGGGTTTTACTTTTATAAACCTATTTATTACTCATTAATATTGAAAGTTTATAATTATTTACCTAAAGTTTGTACACAAAATTAAATTATTTTTTTATGTTTACCATAACGAATTTGCGCACATGCACACTGACAATGTGTATATATAAATATACGTTTAAAAAAAAGTATCTTCACGCCTATATCCCCGAAGAGGTAGGCAGAGGCACAACCAGGGCACCCACGACTAGCCGAAGACACTAAGTCCCATAACGTGATAGGTGGCAAGCCTTTCGCCAACCAGGCACATTTCCAATCCCAACCAAAATTTTTTTTATTAGAAAATTGGAAAAATCCAATTTTCATTTTGTTGGCTGACCCGGGATTCGAACCCGAGACCTCATGCAGTCAAGTCCAACACCTGGACCGCTAGAACATAGAGGCGACTGAGGAGAGGAGAATATACGTTTACCACAAGCAAAGACCACTCGCCTTCATGAGTTGCAAGAACTTTACCTACTATAAGTTTTATGAGACAAGCTTTTATTTGTATGATATATTCCTAGCAAAAGGTTTGCGAAGTACTCAAGACTCGTTTTTGTGTATATGAGTAATAAGACAGCGTACAAGCACACGGCCCTCCTAATGTTACAACATCCGAGGCCTATAGACACTATAGATGTTAAGGGTGCGTCACTGTCCTTTGTCCGGGACGTTAGGCTATCTTTTAAATGAGCAAGTCTAACACGGGTCTAAAGAGCCATTAATCTATGAAATATGGATCACCGTGGCTTTTGTACGTATCAAGAAACCTTATATTTGCTTTTTTTATGATATTGGAAGGAAAACTATCAGACAAATTTCCTGATGGTAAGAAATTTACGTCGTCTAGAGACACCAAAGGTGGTAATGGTGCGTTGCCAACCTAAGGCCGAAATATTAGACCTTGAGCAAACGTAAGTTTAGCGGCCGTTTACCTTACCATTTGAACCGAAACACGTCAATGACGTTATGGCGGCAGGAATAGATAAGGCGGTGGTACCAATTCGGGGGAGTTGCTGTAAAACTCTACCACCTAGTAGGATGTTACGGTGCTAGTGACGGTATGCCTATGCTCGCCTTTTACGAGCTGCCTGATCTATTCTGTAAAGGAGCCCGGACCAACACGGGGAAACGGGCCCTCACTTATCTCTCAATTTTAGCTAATAGTTATAATCTAAGTCAAAAATGTGTGATGCAAAACTTTTAACATTTATAAAATGACTAGCTGCCCGTTCCGGCTTCGCTCGGATGGTAATTTTTTTTACTATAAATTGAGATATAAGCTATCCTATCTCTCAAGTTGGATCGAACTGCACATGGTGTGCGAATTTTATTATAATCGGTTAAGTGGTTTAGGAGTCCATTGAGGACAAACATTGTGACACGAGATTTATATATATTAAGATTACGATCTAGCTGGACCTGGGCTATCAGAATACGTTCAAAAATATATACATCATTTACATGTGGTTTGCGGTTCTTACAACTTCACCAGACTTTACGGACGAGTAGAGTGCTCAGCATGAGATATCATTATTTAAAGGGATAGTACAACCTACAACGCCAGCATCAAGGGCTGTCTTCTGCGAGACCGAACCATAACGAAACTCGACTGAACCTCGACTTGGTGAAGTCGAGGTTCAGTCGAGTTTCGTTATGGTTGGGTAAGTTGTTGCGTTGGTTCAGTGGCTAGCGTAAACGCCGAACTACATCGTCCAACTGCGAGACTCGGGTTCGATTCCCGACGGGGGCAGGCATTTGTGTGATGAACATTTAGATGTCTGCATTTCCGTGTCTGGGTGTTTATAAAATTTATTCTGGTATCTATTTAAGTATTTCTATGTACTAGTATCGTTGACTAAAATCTGTAACACAAGCATATAATTTGCTTACTTACGAAAAACATTTCATGAATGGACTTTTGACAATGAATATCACCAAAGAGGTAAGCAGGGGTACAACCGACCGGCTGAACTGAAATCGACAGGTGCTGCTGTTACCATGGTTGGGCACCAGAGCCCCAATCTAGGACCATTTTTGTTATACTTTATTTTTGCGCTATCTAGCCTCTACATAATAAGTTATTCTTTTATGGGATATGTATACGTTTTTTCAATAAACTTCCCGAGCATATCAAGGACTTACGGACCATGTAATAAATTATAAAAAAATAATTAAATTTAAGTTATGTGGTTAATATATATTTTTTTTATTTTAAGATTTCCAAATATTTAAAAGGCGGAAAAATTCGGTATTAATTGCTCCTTTTTACTCCTACTTTTTACACTTACACCAATTTCTACAAATTATACTATTTGATATATTTATTTTATCTAAGTAAAATATGTCTTTTGTTAAATAGATTTGTAAGAAGAAAAACAAGCCCACTGAGTTCTTTTCGCCTGATCTTCTAAGTGAGTGGCTGCATTCCGATCCAGTGCCAGTATTTTAAATTTATATAGACGCGTCACAGTATTTTTTTTGTAAGATCCAAGAGAAATAAATTTATTTTATTATTATTATTATATTTTTATAACTAGAGCGCCCACAACTAGCTAAAGATGCTAAGCCTGCGATGGGATAAATGGCAAACCTATAAGCAACCGGGCATTTAAACATTCCAATTCATTTTATATTTCAAATTCAAAGTTGTAAAAAATATGTTTTTTGTTGCTTGCTCTGGGATCAAATTCGAGACCTCGTGAAGTCAAGTCCAAATCTGGACTGTGGCGTAGTAATATTTATACTATAGCATAAAAATACGTCGAAAACATTTTGCGAATACAATAAAGGCCTCACAATTTACGTATGTATGAAGTAAAATCAAAATATTCATAGATTTTTGGTTAACAAACATTATTCTGAAAGCTTATATAAATAGAATATTATTTAATACTGAAAAGGTGGCATATAAACTGCCTTACACTGGCAAAGTAACATTGAGATAATATGATTTTTTTTGTTCTTAATATTTCTTTAAGGCCCCATACTTAGTCAGCCAGGAGAGCCAATCACCGCACTCCTCCTTTCCATGATTACTATGAAATATTGCGCTCTAAAGTAAACGTCTTAAGCGACAAATCACTATTTTTGACACTTTAAAAGTAATTTGAAAAAAGTATAAAAACTGAAACACTTATCTTCTAGGTATAATACCTATCTATGTTTATGTTAAATATGGTGTCGATATTTTCATTATTGAAGTAGACAGTTAGGTTTTGCTTTCAAAAAAAGGGTTAACTTTTTGGTTTTTTTCTATCGAGCAAAGTGAAATGAATCGCGTTTTGGAAACACTAGTCTTATAAAGCATATTCATGTTAATATTGGGTATTTTTGTCACCAAGACCCGTGATTGCTTTGTATGAAAAAAACATTATACTGCTGACGTATTTTAGCATACATGGACCCTTAACACTATGAAGTAATAGTTTATAGTGCATAATTTATGATTAATTGAACTTACATTAAGTGAATTTTAACCAAAATTATGTGAGATGTAACATCCTCGAGATTTAAATAACTCATGTAGTCCGTTGCTCTATCTACCACATCACCACACACTTTAGGTCTTTGTTTCACTAAAAGAAAAATAGTATTATATTATGTTTCACCTACCTACCGTCGAGGACGCTGTCATACCCAACCTTCATTTTTTTAGAGTACACAAAATAAAATCATTTTGCATTTCTTTCTGGGCCAAAAATCACTTAAACATATACATATGTTTACATGTGTCTGGGTCGGCAGGGACCTTACATCTCTTCGTATGTAACATCTCACATAATTTTGGTTAAAATTCACTTAAGGTAAGTTCAATTAACCATAAATTATAACTTCGATGTTACATCCTCGAGATTTAAATAACTCATGTAGATGTTTAGCGCACATGCAGAATGATTTTAGTTTTTATAGTTGACGAAATTGAGTTAGTAAAACATAGTTTGATGTCACGAACAAATCAGTATATTCCAAATTAAAATTAACATATAATAATATTGTTTGTTAACAATCCTCATCGTTATTGTAGGAAATGCGACTATGGAATATTGCCCCAGCGAAGGCCTTATCTTGTTTGTTATCTAGTAGAGGTAAATTAAAAAAAAAATGGCAAAACATAGAGAACAACCCGACTGTCTGGCGGTCGTTTTTATTACGTCCGCGGAGCACCAGCGCGAGCGCGGTTTGCTGCGGATGTCGGCGCGTGGCGAGTGCTGTGTCACGTATATACATTTACATCAATCCCACTAATTTAAGGACTTGTTTAACCCACTGGCTGATAGTTTAAGAGCCCGCACTATGGTACGGTTTTTTTAAATAAAAATCTGTATAATAATAAATCAAATAATCTGGTAGTATTTGGATATATGTTGTGTAACATTCAATTAAGCAGACAAGGTCTTAGCTTATTTCCTTTTCTTTAAAGATACGAACAACTATTTTAGGATAAGTCTTGTTACGTGATGACGTTTTATTTTATTGATATATGTAATCAAATTTCCCACGTGTATTGAAAATCTGTATATTTTTAACCTCTATTAACGACAAAGATTTCATACATTGCCCGGAAGGTAAAAAAAAATTTAGGCAAATGGTCCGAGTCTAATGACTCCTTAGCGAATCGAGTGGACAGATATAATAGTACTAAATTTGAATCCCAAGAAAACTGATATTCAGGTAAGTTTGGTTTTATTTAAAAATTACCTTTAGAAACTTGGGAAACTAAATCATTATAACATGTAAGTTTTCTCAATATTGCCGACAAGGCAGAAGGATAGGTATTTAAAGTGCTATAGCTGGCACCAGCATCAAAGTTTTTATCCAAAAAATGTAGCAAAATAGATACAGATAAATTAAAACGCTCATATTTATTTTTACTACAGATACGAGTACAATTACCAAATATTTGTAAACTTTAAATATTTGCAGTTTAATGTTACTGTGTTACTTATAAAAAGTGATGTAATTATTATTTCAAACATGTTTTCGGAAAGAAAGGAGATAACAAAAGATTTTTATCAGGTTCTAAGAACAAGATATCCCACACACTAGAGATATGGATAGAAGGAACCTAGGTCAGTAAATAACATTACAGACAGGGAACTTTGATACCCGTGGGTTCGTCATTAACTATTTTCCTAAAACATTTTGTTAGAAAATTGTGGGAAGGCATAGCAGTAATAAAAAATCTACCTAACAGTAAACGCATAAATTTTTAAAAGCATCTAGATCTCGCTTCCATGCACATAACGCCTTACATACCGACCATAGGACAGCAACGCACCTGTAACGTCAATGGTATATATAGGCCATTATTATATGTTACCATACCATACAGAAAGCCGTGTACTTGTTCGCTGACTTCTCACATAAAAAAGAATAACTATCCAGTAGCCAACTCCAAAGTACGTAGAGTAATAAGTTTTGTATTGTTTCTGTCAGTGCTTAAATTTATCGATAAATTACATAAATACCAACATACAGTACCGGTACAAGACCGGTATCCTATTGAGGGTAAATAAATAAAAATGTCGATAAAATAGA
>NJDD01006123.1:329-25666 GCA_002245505.1 Calephelis nemesis | reverse complement strand
TGTATTCAAATGTGGCTAATTGCACTCGCCACTCCGTATGCGCTGTCGTGAATATAGGTACATGCCTAAAATTGGCAACAACCTCTATCGAAAAGGTATTTACACGTTTCATCGTTTCTGTAGTCTAGCTGTCCAGCGTCGGACTTGACTTCTAGAGGTCCCGGGTTTTATATGTGCTCGGTTGGTGATAGGCTTGCCACCTATCGCATTATGGGACTTAGTGTCTTTGGCTAGTCGTGTGTTCCTATCTCTTCCTACCTCTTCAGAGATATGGGCTTGAGAAAACATTTATTTACACATTATTTGCATTTTAAAACTTTTGGTGTAATCCTTTTTTGTGAAAGTTAATACATTTACAGATATACAAATGTCTATATTTATCACTCGGACAACTGGCACAAGCAACTTTAAAATTTAAATACAAATTGATTCAACACATTTCAAATAATTTAACTAATTTAATCCTGCCAAAAAGGTTCGCGATATCTGTGCCTAATGTATGCACAATGGAAGGACCTATCATGCTGCATCCTAACTTGGTAATTTACTTGAACAAATAAGTCACATAATGTACATTTTTTAATTTTTGGATGTTAGCATATAAATTACTTTATATCATTAAATTCCTATTTTGTAAACATTAATTTATGATACATGTAAAAGTTAACATTTTTTTAGCTTCCACGAAACACGACAATTATTGTGGTACTTCTCCTGAGCACCAATTAAATTTATTTCAAGTGTATGCTATCTCTTTTCAATGGAACAAAAAGAAGAGAGATGGAAAATTTTAACTTTACGTTTTATTGTGATATATATAGATTAAAAGTATGTATAAATGTCATGTTAAAACTAATCTTCCAACATTAAATGCTTTAGATCTCTTTCTACTACTTTCATTAGAAGAAGATAGCGATAACTTAAAACAAGTTTAGTGCGTGCGCTTTATAATTTCCACTAGTGTCTCGAATTATTGGAGCCCATAAGAAGGAAGTAATGTATTAAAATGTTTGCATTCTATTAAGAATCTATGTATTGTCTGAATTTATTTTTTGAAACCGGCTAGGAAATATGATAACACAAAAATATAAACTTAATTAATTAAGTAAGTATCTTCATGCTCATATCCCCAAAGAGGTAGGCAGAGGCACAATCATTGCAGTCACGACTAGACGAAGACAACAAATGTGATAGGTGGCAAGGCTATCGCCAACCGGGCACATATCCAATACCGAGCAACGTTTTTTTTTACAAAATTGGAGAAACCAAAATTTCTTTGTTTTGCTCAACCCGGGAATCGAACCCAGGATCTCATGCAGACAAGTCCAACACCTGGATCGCTAAATAACTAAACTATATTTAATTAATAGTCGTCTAAATTGTACGAGTGTTTTACATCAGTATCATCAAGTGCTTATGACTTGAACAAAGACTTCCTCATTGAAAAATTTACAAAACATTCAAAGGCTTTTTCTATAAATCTTAAAGAAAGAAAAAATTTCGCCCCAGACAGGATTTGAACCTGTAACCTTTCGTCTCAAGCCGACGAATGCTCTAACCAATTGAGCTACTGAGGATTCAAGTCCCGTGGCGAAATTTTTAATTCCTTTCTAACCCGTTAACGCGGGTAGTTATGTCCTACAGATACACAATTCTGAGTACCCACCAAATGAGTTCATCACCGATGAAATTCACATTTTTAGAATGGACATAACTTTCGTTTCTTGCATCGAATTTTTATTATATTTAATAAAAATTCGATGCAAGAAACGAAGGATTCAAGTCCCGTGGCGAAATTTTTAATTCCTTTCTAACCCGTTAACGCGGGTAGTTATGTCCTACAGATACACAATTCTGAGTACCCACCAAATGAGTTCATCACCGATGAAATTCACATTTTTAGAATGGACATAACTTTCGTTTCTTGCATCGAATTTTTATTAAATATAACGGGATTCAAGTCCCGTGGCGAAATTTTTAATTCCTTTCTAACCCGTTAACGCGGGTAGTTATGTCCTACAGATACACAATTCTGAGTACCCACCAAATGAGTTCATCACCGATGAAATTCACATTTTTAGAATGGACATAACTTTCGTTTCTTGCATCGAATTTTTATTAAATATAATAAAACCAAATGAGTTCATCACCGATGAAATTCACATTTTTAGAATGGACATAACTTTCGTTTCTTGCATCGAATTTTTATATTTAATATTTAATATAAAAATTCGATGCAAGAAACGAAAGTTATGTCCATTCTAAAAATGTGAATTTCATCGGTGATGAACTTATTTGGTGGGTACTCAGAATTGTGTATCTGTAGGACATAACTACCCGCGTTAACGGGTTAGAAAGGAATTAAAAATTTCGCCACGGGACTTGAATCCTCAGTAGCTCAATTGGTTAGAGCATTCGTCGGCTTGAGACGAAAGGTTACAGGTTCAAATCCTGTCTGGGGCGAAATTTTTTCTTTCTTTAAGATTTATAGAAATTTATCCCACGCACAGGGCAAGTGCTAAAAAAATAAAAAAATAAAAATTCGATTCAAAGGCTTTTCAATTCGATCTACTATTCTAGCTAAAAATAATTTCTTATTAATAGTTAATACACACAGATACATATATTTATTTTCTCAATCTTATTAATTTTCTTACTGAATTTATAATAATGGAATAAAACAATCAAATCGCAATAAATTACAAAAAATCGATATAGATTTCAATAAGTAAGCATGCAACTTCTATTTAAGTTACAATTTTATGAAACTAAACGTACGCATTATTAATTGTTTACCTACCTAATACAAAAAGTAGAAATTTCAGAATAATTTTGTAATATTTTAACATTTCAAACACTGTGGCAAACGGTAGCTAAGTGTAGATATTTTGTATGTCTGTAGTTTATTAATATGTATGGAAAATGAAAACTTTTAATATGTCATAGTAAAATGGTTAAACCCAAATATACTTTTACAAAGTTTTCGGTTTTGGGTATAAGTGTATGTACCATGAATGTTAAAAATATCAATAACAAATTGTGAAGAAAATAAGTTCATCTAGATACCACGAATTCCATCATCTGGTGGAAATAAGACCACCTCAAAAGAACGCTCTTTCAAACAAATAAAAAAATAAAATCAGAAAAGAAATTACTGAGAAATTGACTAACAAACACAAAGTAAGTACAATATTAGTATCTAACATTTATAACCCCCTCTTTTTTCAAAGTCGGTTAATTATTAATTTTCCACTTTTCATTTTAAATCAATAGTAGCCTCGTTAGTTTGCTACTTTATAAGAAACTCGCTATTTCCCGCGACTTCGTTCACGCGTTAATGTGATCAAAACGAAGAATTTTCTCATAGAAATAGGTATCCTAAATGTTGATCCACTCTATACGCTACTACGTTACAAATTTTATTAAAAGTCTGTTCAGTAATTTTTGCGTTAAAAGTGAACTTACTTTTTAATAACCCTCGTTCTGGGTTTTCTATCTTTTTACTTGCATACATTGCATAGCAAACTTTTTTTTAAAATCACGTAATTGCATGTACAGATAATTTTATATAATATTTACTTACTGCAGAATGTCTAATTCTGCAGCAAGTCGATATTTAATTCAAACGAGGCTCGGATTCGACCCTTTGCGGACAGTTCTCCCTCGGTGTGGGCAGTACACCCCCTAAACAACTGGTGCAAACAAAAAACATTCTAACAACACATAGAATACGCACAATAAACTATTTTATCAGCAACATCATAAGGTCGAATATAGATTATTAATTGCCAATGGGCAGTTAGTCCTTAAAAGGGGATGGTCGGGGATCGACCCACGGCTACTAACTTTGTGTAGTTTTGATTTCGTATATTTGTTTGCGAATTTATAAGATTGTCTGCAATAAAGATTTAGCTTGTTCTGTTTTTTATCATTTTTAAATATTTTCGACACTTATTAAAAGAAAAGAAAATAGTAATTGTCGCCTATGTTCTAGCCGTCCGGCGTTGGACTTGACTTCTTGAGATCCCGGTTCGAAACACAAATTATACGAATAATATATCCATAATCCGTACATTTATAAATGTAATTTAGTGTATAGAATATGTTACCTCCTTATTAAGTGAGTATTCCCGAAGAGGTAGGCAGAGGTCCAACTAGACCCACGATGAGCTGTAAATACACAAGACCCACAATGTAATACCTCGGCGGCGAACCTATAGGTATCAGGGCACTTCTTCATTCCCGAGCAACTTTATTTTTATTAGAAAAATACTGTATATAGGCTCTATAAGTTTGATTAGAAATAATAACATTATTAAATGAGATTATACATGTTTAAACAAATGAGTTTCTTCTTGTTATTGCATATGTTTACAGAAATAAAAAGGTTGCACTCCGGGAGTGCCGACAGAAGTGAAAAATTGAAAATTAACGTTATGCATTTTTGATATTTTGGATTGATTAGGGAATAATTTTGCACGAATTGCTTTAATTGTCAGTATATCATTTGTATGGTAGAATACAATATTTATATATTGCGCTATTGTACACGAACACGACAACACGAACATTCGCGCAAGCGCCCTGCGCTGTCTGACGAACTTTCGATCAGGTCGCGTGTCCTGTTTTTTGCCTATTCCAAAAAAAGTGCGCAACGCCGCTAAAGAAGTTAAAAAATGGTACTTAATTTTGATGTAATATTTTTAATTCAATAATTTTCGCAAAACATGGTCCAATTTTATGTCACAACAGAATACTAACTACTATTTCTTGCATATATGTACTTTTTTTATGAACTCGTAGTTCTACAAAACAAACTTGCTATGTTCACGGGCAAGCCTTGCACCTTCGGACACACGTCATCTACGATAGGGTTTCTTAAAGTGGGATTCATTTTTTAAAGACCAGGGGTCGGCAATGGTCCGGAACGGTAAAGTTTATTAATTAATTAAAGTGATGCTTATCATTTGTTGTTAATTTTTTATCTTCAACAGCGGTCCATCGCATTTGTGAAATTCTGAATCTGGTTTGTACCTACCAGAAGTTTAAGAATCCCTGCTGAAAGCATTTCAGTCTTGTGAATTAAAAGGTATATTTCGTTTTCATTCAAGTCATTTTGATATGTACTGTTACGAAATCACTTTTCAAGTGAGATTCGTTTGTTACTTTATAAATTGACGATGTCCGTACAGTACATGTGTCCAAAGGTACACCATTTGCCTTTACGCAGTTTCGTTACCAGTGCTACGCTATCTAGAGCTACATTGAAAAAGCAAACTTCTTTTATGTAGCTACGATGAATTTGCTACGTTTAAGAAACAACAAAATATGAATGTGCTACGTTCACAAAACTACAAAATATGAATTTGCTACGATCAACTGCTACGTTAATGTAACGACGTAGAGGTACTTTTCCTCGTGTTGGTCCGGGCTTCTTTGCAGATTAGACCATCTGCCTTCCTACCAGGCAGTTCGTAAAAGGCGAGCATAGGCTTACCGTCACTAACACCTTGACATCCTACTAGGTGGTAGAGTTTCGCAGGGACACACCCGGATTGGTACCACCGCCTTACCTATTGGGTATCAGGAATACCTGACACCATAATTTCCAATGCAAGCCGTTGACGTGTTCCAGTTCAGTGGGTAAGGTAGCCAGTAAACTTACTTTTGATCGAGGTCTAATATCCCGGCCTCAGGTTGGCAATGCACCATTCCCACCTTTGGTGTCTGTAGGCGGCGTCATCATACCATTTGGAAATCCGTCAGCTTATTTGCCTTCTATTATTATAAAAAAACAGTATAAGCTTCCAATATCATAAAAAAACTGTATCAGGCTCCCTGATGGTAAGAGACCATGTAGCTGTTATAGGTGCGTTGCTGTCCTTATGCTAGCATGTCAGTCATGTGCAAGCACAATTAAGGTAGCAATTGCTACATTTCATTCATCATTTCATTACAGTTTAAGAACAGACATTTTAAGAGGTGCAAAAGTATATGAAGCTTCAAATTGTTTTATGTTATTATTACAACGAATCTAATTTACTGCGATAACTCTCTACACTTGTATACTCTCTTGTTGCTTTTCTTGAGAAAGACTTTCTCAAAGTTATTGTTATTCCTAGTTATTCAAATAACCAAATAAGAATGAAAACTCAGAAAACTTTTTGTCAAAAATATTAAATATTAAAAACATTGCTATGTAGACGAATTAGTTACATTTACCTAAAATAACTACATTTAACAAATTTCTTAAATAAATTAACTAAAATTGAGTTATACATCTAGAATAGTGTAGCGAAAAATATTAATTAAAACTCAACCTGACGGCCAAAATCTCCGCGGATATGCCATCCAACTACCGGCTGCGATCTAAATCCTACTAAAATTCTAAAAACGAAAGTTTTTGACAAAGGATGGATGCTAGTTACACTTTCACGCATAAACTGCTGAACGGTTTAAGATAAAACTTTAAGGGATTGATTATAAATTAAAATAACATAAAGCCTACAATTTATGTAAAAAAACATAAATTCGTGCGCACGCAAAGCCGCGAGTAGAAGCTAGTTGAATTATAGTTATTTAGGCCTAGGTTTACTTACTTTATTTAATTGACTTAGATTTCTAGTATCATTATTACCCTTCAATCTGTGAAAATCAGATTAAATTTAATATGGTAACAAACAATCGAATAAAGAAAAACAAGCAATTGTAATGGCTTAAAAATCCTATAAATTTATTTTTACTTAATTTCAATGATTTTTTTGCGATTTTGTAAAACTTAATATTGTATTGTACACATACATACAAAAAACGCACACACACATACACAAACAGACGACAGACGCACAAACATAAACATACTCACAACAGACACACTTTGTAAATCATCCAAAATAAACTGTCGAAAATAAAGATTTCATGCTTTATGTATGAAAAAACGTAAAAAGTTTGAACATTAATAACTACACAACTTCAATATGTTGCAAAACACAAACAAATGTCCGCAAATTGCTTTGTACAGCTCGTTTTTTGTAACATGACAGGGCCTGTTTACACACGTAGCCGACACAAGTTAAAGAAATACCCTTTCATGTGAGGAAACCTATATGTTTGAGAGACTGTCCGAGTCATACGAGATTAGATAAAGAATATGTGTGGTAGCGGAAAGTATAAAGTGTATTTTACGCCATCCCGTTACGTTACGTAACCTCAAATTATGCAAATAACATGCTTGTGTTACAATTGTCAGTCAACGATACTATGACACGTAAATACTTAGATACCGGAATAAATACAATAAACACCCAGGCCTGGAAATACAGAGATCGCTGCTCATCACGCACATGGGAATGGAACCCGCTCCTCACGGTTGATCGGTGAAGTTACGCATCTACATTAACTGTCAAAATAAATGAAAAGTGTCATATAAATGTCGAAGAGTTAATTATGAAAAAGTAAAATATTGAAAAAGGTCAAAAAAATAGATGCAGGCGATTAAACATGGGCAATAGAACATATTTTCAGTACATTTGTCTGTCTGTATCTTGACCGTTATTCATGTCTGAGGTATGATGTGAGGAAGGGTATAAGATATGTATATCCCGCTTATTAATGGGTCTCCGTGGGAATGGGATAAAATTACAAAAAATAATAGGGCTATAATTTATTAACGCATTTTCCGATTTCTATTGTTTTGAGTATATGCTTTACAGTTTGTCTCGTAATTTTTTCCAGAACATTAGTTTAGTGATATTGTGGAAAATACGAATCTAAACAACATTAGACAACAGGCAGTCGCTAAAATAGCGAACGAAGTAGCGTTTACAGCTAGTTAAGTATTAAGAAGGATATCATAAAAATTTCCTAATACTTATGATATAGTATACTTTCCATGAGTAACTCAACACCGAAGACAGAATAAGACTGTTACTCGTGTTGGAGTTTTATAAAACTATTTAAACAAGAGTAGTTTATTTCTTTCTAATTTGAAATCCCTTATTAATTTGCATCACAAAAAACAAAATTTCACATTTCTAGCACAAAATATATTAGTAATGCCAATTTGCCTGCATTGCCAGCATTCATGTTTAGTTTCTTATACCATACGATGCAACCGCCTTTTACTTGGGCCATACGTCCTTCGGGGCAAGCGTGACAGTGTGACAAGGGTCCGGTGGTCCGAAATAGATATACCTATTTCGCCAACTGTCAAGAATTTTGTGGCATTTTCAAAGTAGTTACAACCCAAGACGGGGCCGGCCTAGATACTGAATTGCGAAAAGGTAAAATGAAAACTGTTTTTGGCAAGGGTTTATTAAAAACACCCACGAGCCGACATTTAACCTATTTTCTTATCTGATTAGATAGCAAACTATTTTACTGGAGTAAAATGTAAAGACGCAAAAATATTAAGACTATATAAAATATATTATAGACCTTATTTTAGTCTAGATTTGTATAAATTACAGCATATTTCGTTAATGGGAAGGAATTTTTGTCACCTATAGATATCAAAGTAGTTATGTTGCGTTATGGCGATGGAAAAATTGTAAGAGTAGGTATACTGTGAAATATTCTTGAGCGTTAATCATCAGAACTTATTGCTTATCAGATTACTTTACAATCTTATAGGCTTAAAACTGCTAAGTTTAATAATTTCTCATTACTCACTTTTTCTTATTTTTCTTAGTAGGAATATATTAATATTATTTATAAATACTTTTCCAATAAGAATATTATCTTGTTAAACTTTGTTAAAAATAAAGCGCCATCTATTGTTGAGTAGCACTAACTGTCAATCAATAGATGTCGCTAGTTGTATTGCCACTAAGTTCTGATGCTGCGATGTAAGGAGAACTTATCACTTTTTTTCTTTCTTCTTTTTCTTTTACGTGTAAATTTTTATAAATTTTGTATAGACGTAAACAAAACAAATATTAATTCAAATCATGAGTCTGGCTGTTCATGAGTTTTAGGGAAATTTATTTAAATAGTTTATATTTGTATCCACCTAAAGATTAATGACAAAAAAATATTGATACATTTTAAGAATGAACAATATAACAAATATTGCAAATGTAAGAAAAGCGTTATTTCACATTATAATTAGTAATTTTGTAATAAAAACACATATTATTAGATTAATACAAAATACCTATATTTTGTTTAAGAAATAGAGAAGTCAAGAATTTCAAATGAGGTTATAGCTGAAGTTCCATAGTAGTGAAAGTTTCAGCGGATGAACGAAGTGAAAAATGCAGTGAACTTCAGAGGAAAGGAAAAGTGTGCTTCGGTACACTTCGACTTTAAACACCGCTGAGTGTGATTTGCATACGAACTTCAAGAAAAATCAAGGTTTTAAGAAAACTTGTAACGTATTTTCACTGCACTTTTTACTGCTAAAATATCTCCACAAGGTTACAATTTTACCTATTATTATTTGGCTTCGTTGTTGGGGGCTTAGCAAACATAAAGCTTAGGTTCGAGTCGCGATAGAGGCAGTCAATTGTGAGATAAATGTATTGGAGAAAAATGACTAAATTAAAAAAAAGTCAGCTAAGTTTTTTTCGCCTAATGTTCTCTGTTGGAGACCACGATCCGATGATACTTTTTTATACTAATGATACGCAGAAGCATCTCCTACTTATTTGGTCTGTGTGGATAAAGTATTCTAAATCTTAATCTTTGGATCTGAGTGTTTCTCCTGGTAAATAAATTTTTATTTGTGCCTAAAGATTAGGTGCAAAAAAATAATTTTGTTGATACATTTTAAGGATGAAAAATAAAACAATATTTTAAAAATTAATATTAATTAATTAAGGTTCAAAAATAAGTTTAGGGTAGGTATCTAGGTCGCCGAGAAATTTGTTTTTCCCCTTTTCTCCTTTCTCACGATTTACAAATCTAGACAGTATTTCGAATCTTAATTATTGTCAACTCTCCTGATATTACGAATATAAACCTAGTCAGGTTTGAAAATGGTGGCACTTTAAGATAGATATTTTTTTAATATTTTTGCTAGGAAATTTGTTTTAACGTTTTTCACCTTAGTGGCTTGGTTCTTGATGATAGTTTACAAAAAATATAATAAAGAGTTGTATTAACAGACAGACATAAATTACGAAAAAAGTATGTTGGGTTTAGGTTTTAGACATTTTGATTCTAAGTATTTATTCTCAAATGTCTATAACACAACTCATTTTTTATGTCTTAGATTATGCTCTGATAGATCGACTATCGGCCAATGTTAATAATGTATGTCTAAAGATGGATTTCAAGCAATCTAGATAGCTGCGTATCCGCCGGCCTATCCTATACATAATTGCCATACCTTATCCTGTCCGCATATATATTATTGACAAGCGATAACATAAAAATGGGTTAAAAATATCAATCTTGGACAGCAAGTTTTGGATTAGGATTGATTATTAATATTGGCCGTATGTGAAAGAATGGCAGATAAAAGATTGACAAAGCGAATGTGTATGGATGTAGGTACCCGGGGAGACCTAGTTTGACATTCCACAATCAACTTGTTCGGGTATTATCCGAGGGTGGTGTCAAGAGTCTTCGAAATCGGCGTGTTTGTATGAAAAGGGTGATGAATGTGGAGGAAACCAAAAAGGTTTGCTAGGATCGTGAGATTTAACACTCGATACTCTTTGCCTACCCCATCAAGGACTTGGCGTGGAGGTATGTATGTATCTCTGTAAGTCTAAGACAGGCAACATGCACACTGATTTCCTAATGATACAAAATACACTTATATACCACTTACTTATATACTTGGGTGTCATAAAGGTCGTATGACACCAAAGAAGTAGACAGGCTCAAATCCTGTCTTGGGAGATTTATTTTTCTTTCTTTAAAATTTATAAAGAAGTAGGTAAATATTGCGTAGCTAACGCTAGGCTGAGATTTTTAGCCATTTGCGTAATTTTACTGGCTACCATCCGAACAGAATCGTTATGATACAGCATTATCTAATAATATGTTACGTACCAGATATTGAACGCGGCTGCAGAAGCCATTGAAATTTTAGGACAAAACGCAATCTACCATCTTCTCCAATTTCCAATACATACTAATATTATAAATTTGAAAGCCTGTGTATCGTTGTCTCTCTTCACGGCTAAATTTCTTTATCGATTGTGATAAAGTTAAATATGCATGTAAGTAAAAACCCAAGTTAAGACCTACACTTTTTTTAAAAAAAGTCGAGCTTTTATGGACTATTTAAGAGTTGAAAATGAAAGTTTCTATGAAAATGTTTTTAACGCCATCGAAGTCGCAGATAAAAACTAATCTATTTATATGTTAAAACTCATTCAAATTTGTACAGCAGTTTCCGGAATTCAATTCGATTGTACACTTGTGGCTGCACTTAGAGACGTTAATCAATACTTTAATTTATCATTAAGTTACAATTTTGTAAAGAAAATGTTGACTTAATATTTATTATGATATTGGAAGGCAAACAAGTAGACGGATTTCCTGATGGTATTCACGCCTCCTAGAGACACCAAAGGTGGTAACGGTGCATTGCTAACTTGAGGCGGGTTGTTAGGCCTCGAGCAAAAGTAAGTTTACCGGCTCCTTTACCTTAACCTCCGAACCGGAACAGGTCATGACGTTATGACTTTAATAAATGAATTTAAATGACTGGTTAAAGATAATTGACTGAGCCTGGCCGTTAGTCTTAGTAGTCCAAAAAATTATGTCTTTTGTTACTGACCTTATCTACTTTTTATAGTTGTAGTGATCTAAACAAACACAATCCATCAAAATCAACCGCCAGATCAATCAGCGAGCCAATCGTTCGTCGGATATGGAGCCGCCGCCTGGTCGCCGCCCATTTTAACAACCAGATAAACGAGTTTCTGCCCCGGAAATAAGCAAATGTCTAGGCCACGAGGGCTAAGTTATGTCACGTTTAGGTACAATTTAGGCTCAGTACACACTATTTTTAATAGACTTCAATATTACACTCAGTCCAGACTATTTTTTAACCGATTACAAAAAGTAGGATTAAGTGTATTAATTTTACTGTATGTTTTTTGAAGTTATGCTTCTTTTGGCACATTATGGAAAAATGACGAGAGTGAAATATTGAGATGCGCCCATATCTGTCACACGAAAGTAACATTATAGACCGCCTCGTTGGTCGAGTGGCTAGCGTACACGCTTAACTACATCGACTAACCGCGAGGCTCGGGTTCGATTCCCGACAGAGGCAGGCATTTGTGCGATGAACATTTAGATGTCTGCATTTCCGGATCTGGGTGATTATTAAATTTATTTTGGTATCTATTAAAGTATTTTTAGGTGTTAGAATTGTTGACTAACACCCATAACACATACCCCACAACCCATAACACATATATATAATTTGCTTACTTTGGGGTTAGATTCAATTTGTGTGCCTTATCCTGGGTTACTGTTATTGTCATGAATTATTATTATTATCATAAAATTGCCAGATTTAGAAACATGTTTCTACATTCACATTTCAGTTTCATTAAAAAAATAGATTCATACAAGTGCGATTTATGTAGTTTTCGTAAAGATTTTTTTAATAATGCCATAATCAAGTATAACTTCTCACGGACGTTACACGCATCTAATTTTTCTGTAGGTATGTGTGATACGCAGCTTCTCGGCCAACAACGAATATTCTTTTTTAGGAAGTTGGTACGTTATAGAGGAATTTAAAAAATATGTAGATTTTTAAAATCTATAATATTCAAAAAATCATAATTTTTAAATTAATATGAGACTATCTCGGAATCATTCTTAAGCCACCTTTTGGAAAATAATTACCAAATCGCGACGTTAAAATAAATTGGATTTTTTTTTTCCAGTTTCAATTTACATTATTCAAAATGTAGAAATTATCAGATAAAATTTGTTGTTAAATTGAGATTGGGATGTTAAAAAGAGAAACATAGCCGAGGCTTACAGATGCAGCCGCAACTGATAAGTGTGCAAATGCTGTCCACGGACGCTTATGTCTGACGTAAACATCCCGCGCGCCAGATATCAGCTGGACGTTCGAACACTAAAGGTCACATCTGCGATTTATGTCCGACTAGCTGCGCCCCGCGGTTTCACCCGCGTAAGTCCCAATCCCGCGGGAACTCCGAGATAAAAAGTAGCCTATATGTTATTCTGGGTCTTCAGCTACCTACATACCAAATTTCATCGTAATCGGCTTTGTAGTTTTTGCGTGAAAGAGTAACAAACATCCATACATCCATACATACAAACTTTCGCATTTATAATATTAATAGGATAGTTTGCACGACTTAATGTACTGTCATTATCTAGATACCCTGTAAGACGTGGTTATCATCTATGAATAGTGAAAATTGATGACAAGCAATACAAAAGTTAAAATATCTAGAAGTAAGAAATATCTTGGAAACTTTCTCGTATTACTTTATGCATTAAGCTTACACTGAATGCGAAAATTAGTATAGTAATCCTTTTAAAAACTTAAGACAGACAGTTTCGCTGGAACAGCTTGTAAACAATTAAATCAGGTACCTTATTAAGAGCATTAAAAATCGTGAGAGTATAATGAATACAAAGTAAGGAGAACTCGTATAAATCGATCATGAGTATATTGTGGGTTGTAGCCGCCACAAAGAATTATTGCTTCCTCTACTCTACCGACCGCTTTGTAGCAAATAAATAGTTGCACTCTCATTATTTCTGCCCCCTCAAGTGTAAGGTATCTTGAGCTTTCTTTGAATTTCACTGTCTATGGTTTAAATATACTGTAGAGATTGAATTGCGATGCAAACTCCGTTTTGCTGACTGTTGCCAAAAGAAAAAAATATTTAAAACTAAACAAACTTAAAAATATTATTAATAAGAATTGAAATTCAGTGAAAGATTATTTTAAACAGAACATAAGATTTTAAAAACAAATATTTTTATTTTAATAGCTATTCCGGCGGACGTCATTTCATGTGTTCTTTTTATCTTTTGAACCTTCCCTAGACTTCCACAAATAATTTAAAACCAAAATTAGCAAATGACGTGTTCTCGAGTTTTAGCAAGATTTACAAACAGCAATTGATTTTTATATATCAGAAGATAAGTAGCAATAGTACGTTTAAGAAGATATACATACATACATTATTTATTTGCCAATATTGTTTATATATATATAACATTATAAATTATAAAAATTTTACATCTAAGTAATCGTTTTAATACAAGCAATTAGTTTTCTTATAAGCGTAACAATTTTTTAGTAGTAAGCTAATTTTTTTATTATTATTTTATTTATAGTAAGCTAAACAAACAAATTAAATATGTTAGCGTGACATGGGACGTCTGCGCGCCGCAATCCGCTACTTCGCCGACATTTGCCAAACGTTCTTCAATATAATGTTAACGAGCAACCCAAACAAGTAAACAGGAACGTTGAGGAAGCGCATTTTTTGACAGTTTATCGCTCGGAACTTCTTGTTGATTGTATTCGGCTAGTTCTTTCAATTTAAGGTGTCTTGATCATCTTTGTTCACTAATTAATTAAAGCCAACTCAATTTTTTGTAGATTTAAAAAAGTAAAAGTTCAATAACTTGGTTATTAAGACTAATAACCAAGGTTATTTCTTTGAGTTTTACTTTTTGAATTTTTGAGATAACAATAAGGTAATCGTCATTTTAATATAGTTGGAAAATATAAAGTCATTTAATTTACATAGGACTCGATACTCTCTGCCTATCCCGTAAGGGACTTGGCTTGAAGATATGTATGTATGTATGTAATTCACATAGACCACACATGGCGCAGTTGTGACGTGGATATAATTAATCCAAAAGATAAGGATTATCAAAATCGGACTACTCCACAAAAGTTAATCAGGGATAACATTAAAAATGCGTAATATAGTTCATAAACATTTTTATTGTTTTTATTATGTTCATCGCTTCTGTTGTCTAGTGGTCTAGTTGACTTCGTGAGGTCCCAAGTTCAGTCCCCGGATAACAAAAAAGAAATAGAAAATGTATATTTTCAATTTTCTAATAAAAATAATGTTGCCCGGGATTGGATATGTGGGATATCACATTGTGGGACTTAGTGTCTTCGTCTAGTCGTGGGTACCCTGGTTGTGCCTCTGCCTACCCTTCGGTGATACAATTTATCACCGTCAGCGTTATTACATATTTTAGTTGATGCTTAAATAGCGAAACCGGAAAAATATATTTTGTAGAGCACAAGTGTTATTTACATATTCTAAAATGCCTTAAATGGAATTTCAACAAGCGCTGACGAAAACAACAGTAATAAGGACAATAAAGACATTGGAACTAACCTTTAAAACCACACGAAAAAAGTGAGCACTAAAAGTAAAACAGAAATAGATGCGGTGTTAAAAACAAGGGTAGGACTCTACCACCTAGTTTTTCATACAAAATCATAACAAAGGCACATAACATCGATCAAGCATATTTATTTACATATATACAAACCGGCACGACGCCTTTACGTATTAATCATGTAATACAGGGCCGGATTCCCCGCTCATTAATCATTGGGCGGCCGGAACGCCCGCAATCTGAACGTCTATACGTAGAGAGCTTTTTGTTAATTAATCCAGGGCACATCCTTTTATTATTCCTTGAATATACATATATAGAATTTATAGCCCATAAATAGTTAGAAAAAGTATTGGTGAAGGTTAGAAATAATAAGATGAAGATGATTTTAAATGAGAAGGCGTAGAAGATATAAAAGAAAAATAAGTCATCATAAATAAATATCCCATAAAAATTTACTGATCAAAACTAACCCCACAACAAGCAAATTATATGTCTTTGTTAAAGAAGTTGGTCAATAATGCTAATATATGTTAAAAATTTTAAGACATACCAGAACATATTGTATCAACACCCAGATCTAGAAATACAGACATCTAGACACAAACGTCCGTCGAGTACGCATCCCGTGTCTTGCAGTTAGTCAAGGCTAAATCCATCGTAAATGTGCATCTGCACTGTTCGACTTAAAAGGCAGTTAAACATCACACACAATAGAAAAACATTCCTGAATGGAAAGAGAAGTAGAGAGACATCCAGAACGAACAAACTAAGTCAGATGAAACAAAAACTTGAAGCGTGGCGAAAAAGAAAGAGATAGGGAGATTAGAATTAATACTATTATACTGATGAGAGTAATGCTCGTTTATCTATGAGAGAAGTGCTTATTAGTTCTTATAAACATTCTTGTATATTAAAATAAATAAATATCTGAAGTTAATAATTTTCTCAAATTATTTTGTTTTTGGGATTTATAAGACGAGGGTCAACAAAAAACTTAATCGGAACCAAAAAAAACCAGTCAAAATGATAAAGATGTCTTCGGGCCCGTATCCTCGACTAGGTAGGCAGAGGCATCTACGACTAGCGTAAGATACTAAGTCTCAAAACATGCTAGGTGGCATACCTATCACTAACACGTCACTTATCCAATCCTGGTAACTTGTGTTTAGTAGAAAAAATATATTTTGAACCTTCAAAATCGAACCCGGATCTTCATTTAGTCATCTCCATCACGGTACCACTAGACTACAGTTACACGAAAATAGTTCTAGTTAAATTGAAATATGCAATTAAGAAAGTCATTTCGTTATGAATAATAAAAGTGGTTGTACTTGGACCTTTTTAATGTACACATACCATTTACGGGGCCGTTACATACCACACTCGGGGGCCTGACATGGGTGAAACCCCCCTTTGCGAGAATTTTGGCGGCTCACATTCCGCTTGGTCATTCTTCCACTCATAATTTTCTCGAGCGACAGACGGAAAGTGTTCGTGTAATTGTTTTTGTGCCGGAATTTCTTGAATAAAGCTTGACATTTGTAACATGATGTTTAAATGAAACTCTTCATTTTGTAGAATCAAACTTGTATAAATAGAAGTACTATCAGCAACAAAAGACAAGATGGTCTTCGACAAACATCCACCAATAAAATTTTTTTTGGTATAATGCAAAAAGATGATAAAATAAAAAATAAAAATCAATAATAACACTCATCAATAGGTACGTGTTACAATTATAGTTATATTAAAATACATCTATATTTAACACTACCGCTGAATGTGTATGAAATATATATTTTTGTTGAAATAAAAAAAAAGTACAATTTTAAAATGACAGGCCAAATTTTTTAAAAAAGGGGTATAGACTTAAATCGTAATGCATTTTAAATATTATAGCCAAATTGTGATATTTACTTTTTAAAACAATCATTTTAAACAGTCCGCAAAAATGCTTCTCTTGTTGTCACGCTATGTCGTACCTAGTACATACTAGTCATTACGTTAACAGCCTACGAATGGTCGCATGAGGTCGGTGGGAACCAGTTTTATTCTTTGCTTACGTTATGACCATGCATCTTGACTTTGCATCGGATGAAAAATGTAAATCGAGTTTTTTTAGTTTTTGGTTTCTTCAGACATCAAAAGTGCTATCGATTTCTCAAAATTTGGCTGGTGCTTTAGATGTAACCCTGCATATTGACCAATGAATAATAATTTAAATGCAGTTAAATAGCAAAATTGATTTCGATTTCATTAAGTACTTTAATAATCTACGTACTTAAAAATTAAGTGATTTCGATGATCGCCTTGGCCTCCATGGTGAGATCCAGACTTGCAGGCAAAGATGATCTCATTCTATCGTACACGATTTTTTCCCTCTACTAATATGACCAAACGTCTATGCTAACCCCTTGGCCAACGAGGAGTTCATCTCATCCTTCATTCCTGTTAATATCGTTGAAGGTAAGGATGCGATGATCACATCGCCCTTTAATGAAATAATCGTGTATTCTTAATGCTTACGTTCAGAAGATAGAACATAGAAGATGGTTGTAAATTTCCATAGACACAGTTTAATTTCTAACATACTCTCAATTTTATCAAAGCACTTTTCAAATCCTTATTATCTATAGGGGATTTCTAACTCTTACTATCAAATAATTGTTTCCTTTTTACCTTCGTATAAAAAAATAAGTTTTCATTAGTTTTGAGCAATTATAGACTCTGCACTCGTAAAATTAAAATGCTTAAGTCCGTGGCGGAGCATCTAACTCTTATTATCAAATAACTTTCCAATTTACCCTCGCATATGAAAAAATAGCTTTCATGGGTTTTGAGTATTATAGAGTCTGTACTCGAAAAACGAAAAATATTTAAGTCCGTTTCGGAGTATATATCTCTTACTATCAAATAGTTGTTTGTCTTAAAATAATTTTCACGAGTTGTGAATGTCATAAACTCTGTACTCGTAAATGTAAAAATATTTAAACCCTTTGAAGACTACAGTATGGCGACGATATACAGAACCACCCTCCCATTCTATGTTAATAGTACACGCTCTGGGAATTTTGATGGTTACTATTCCGCATGGTCATTGTCATTTTCACAACTTGAACCAAATTCACAGTGGCTACTATAGTATGGAGAGATGTTTTAAATTAATTATTTCCTTAAATTTTACTTTTGAAATTAACGTTCGTACTTACAACATCTCATTTACACACATATTCCGCAACTAAATAATTTCTTTCTTTCTTTTTTACAAACGTAATTAAGGACAGATAACTATTAGTTGAGTATCATTACTGAACTGATGCTACAATTTTATTTCTTAAATTGCACTTCTTTTTCTTTCATAAACGATATTGATATGTTACTAGCCCATAAGTAGTCATTCCTTTATAATGTAATCTTAAAGACCTTAACCCACTTCCTTCTACAAATAAATAAATTTAAAATGAATATTCGTATTTTGGGCTTTTATTTTCATCTTTGTAAGTCCTCAGTTTTGTAAAAGTATGCAGTTGTCCTATCAAGTCGATCGTAAAAGGTGTGCTCTGGTTACTTTGTCATAAAACCCTGATAAAGAGTATGTTTTTGGTAGTTTTTCGATAACTGACTCAGGTTGTTACCACTGCCTCACCTGAACTTGATGATATAGTGTTTATGCTAGCGTTTTGCTGTTATCCTGCCTGGATTCAATGGTTAGGGTTGTAAGTAATTTTATTTAAGCTAGTGGCTTTAAATGTTATTTTTTGGTAGTCAATATACAGTTTAAGCTTTCAACTAGTGAGAAGACGGCTATTTCTTAGCATCAGAAAATTCATCTATTTGTAAGTCTACCAATATTACAAAACGACATTTAGATGATTTAACTTTTTGTTTATATTTCTAAACTTTTTTAAGGTAAATGTAGTAAGTAAATTACAGCGTTGGTGATAAATTGTTTTGGTTTTGTACATAATAAAATAATTTTGATTTCAATTGTCGCTGACGCGGTCGTGGCCTTGACTAGATAGTGAAGATCTGTGAAAACGTGCCTAGTTTGGAATGACCGCTTTACCTATTCTTGTCGCCATTAAAACTTTGTTTTAAGAAAGATTTCTTTTTAACTATAAAAAAACAAAAGTAGAAGTTATGTCGCTCACTTGAAAGTTACTGGCGGTGGGGTATTATCATCGCCTGCTAGTGGAATTATTAAGAAAATGAATTATTCGGTGATTTTATTTGAGCATAGGGTAACTGCTAGCTAAACATTATGCAATTCTTAATTCTGGATATAATGTTTTCATAAAAAGCCTTTTCCATAATGTGATACACTCTTACAGAATGCGCCTTCGAGTTGATGTTTTATGTTAATCGTTCTGAGACGTACCAACATATAAATGATATTATTTCATAACGTAACAATAAATGAAATTACAGCAAAAGTAAAATAAGCATCACTCTTAATAACTGTAAGTACAAACAAACTGCAACTAGTTCAATTACGATTAGCCAACAGCGTAAGTTTTTTTTATTTGAGAGGTCAGCAACAATTACACGGCTCTCCTGGTGATAAAAGATAACTGTGGCCTATAGACACCATAGATGTTACACGTGCGTCGCTGATCTGTGGCCGGTATGGAAGGCCTATTGTGTAAGTTTACCGGTTACCCTACTCTCCGGGTCTGGACATGATAGTCATTATAGGCAATATTAATTAAAGGCATTATAGGCAAATATTAGGGGCAAGTTGCTGCGCAGTCCTCTACCACCATTGGTCTTGTCAGTGATCTATGTTTCAACCAGTGCTCGCCTATTACGAGGTGTGTGACAGAGAGATAGATGGTGTATTCTAATCAGTTCCCATAATATGTAAGATCACCTCTGTGGTCTAGCAGTTCGGCGTCGGACTTTACGTCTCGGGTTCGATCGCCAGTCGGATGACAAAAAAATAGAAATTGTGCATTTTTAATTTTCTAATAAAAATAACGTTGCCAGGGATTGGATATGTGCCCGGTTGGCAATAGGCAGTGTGAGACTCAGCATCTTCGGCTAGTCGTGGGTGCCCTGGTTGTGCCTCTGCCTAGCTCTTCGGGGATATGTTCGTCAAGACAACATCTGAGATATAAATAGAGAACTATGGATAAGCTATTGGCTGTTTAGCAACTTTCCGAAAACTGTGTAGTTTTTCTGTTATTGTTTTATTTATCTCAAGAACACGAAATTTTTTTATGATATTGGAAGGCAAACAAGCAGACGGATTTTCTGATGGTAATAAATTCACGCCGCCGCGAGACAACAAAGGTGGTAATGATGCGTTGCCAACCTTAGGCCGAGATGTTAGGCCTCGAGCAAATGTAAGTTTACCGGCTACCTTACCTTCTGAACCGGAATTCGTCATGACGTTATGGCGACAGGAATAGGTAAGGCGGTCGGTCTTTTACGAGCTGCTTGGCACAGGAAGGCAGATGGTCTATTCTGCAAAGGAGCCCGGACCAACATAGGGCTTATATAAAAGTATGTTTTTAATTTTCGCCGTTTCAAATTTTGCTAAAAATATTCATCATGTAACATTTGCTAATTGTGACGTTTTAATACAAATACCTAATAGCTATTGTGGTCAAACTTACACGTGTAAGTAACATTTCAGATTTAATTACTAAAGTATCATTTACTGCTTGGTTGTATTAGGACAACGTTTACTTCTTACCATCACGACTTTACTATTAGATGGCACCTACACTAATTTTATTTATTTCACTTTAGATATTAATTTTCCAGACCACTTAACGCCTTCTACCTCGACGTCCTAAATCACTTCAGCCTCATCCGCACTTATGTCCTAGAATTAAATAAATATCCTGCATATAGCTTAATTTCCAAACTAAACTATCTTTAACAAAAACACATTTTCAAAACTGAACTATATTCCCATGAAATAGAATTGGAATTCCACTGGAACATGAGGGTAGTTAAACTTTTATGAAGTTAAATGAGAGTCCTACAATCCTTTCTGTTAAACTATTCTGTTTGAATAATTGTCGCGTGGACCTGAAGGGTTAGCTGTATTCGTGGTGTCTCGCCGCTGTGGGGTAGGGTTATGTGCTGTTGAAGTTATATAGGGCCTTATATACCCCAGTGGTCAGAAACTGAACTTAGACAATTTAGTTGTGACTTGTGTATCAATCGGAAATAAAAATTGATAAATGTACTTGGTTTTAAAAGCAATTATTTTTTCATTATCATCCTTTTTTTATTAATATATTTTTTTTCTGGTTTAACTTAATCGATTTTGATATAAAATAGGTGTAATATTTAGAGATGTTAGACCTTTTAAATAGATTAATGAATGTAAACGCAACCTACTTACATGCATTAAGTGATTTTTGCGTGATACAATAACAAATAGATAAACTAAACTATGATTCCAAAAATGTTTTTTATTTATGATAATGAACATGTGTGATAAAAAATTTAAGATATTATTGAGCCATACCAACAGTCAATATATTCTGCCACATAAGGTAGTGTGAACATTTTTAGATTTGATGAAAAAGAACTTACAGTTTTCTTCCAAACCTAGCTAGTCAAGAGCAGAAAAGTCAAAAAAAGTCCTCCATTTTGATCTAAACCTACAAATAAAAGTTATGTATGTATGACGGGGGGTAGACGTTTGTATGATGAACATTTAGATGTCTGTATTTCTATGCCTAGGTGTTTATTAAAATAATTCTGGTATCTATTTAAGTATTTTTATGTACCTACTAGAATCGTTGACTAACACCCATAACACAAGCATATAATTTGCTTAATTTGAGATTAGATTTAATTTGTGTAACTCGTCCAGTTATTTATTTATATGAATTACCCTGTTAAATATCGTAAGAAATTTAAATAATATCCAAACCTCGAAATAAGAAAAAAAATAATTTATAATACGTCGTGCCTCTGCCAGGAAACAAATCCAAGCCTTGTGGATACATGTTGGGATTAGCCATGTACTCTAGCCGTTGCTCAACGAAACAAAGAGTTGGGTAATTTTAACAATAAGCAATTTCTTGACAAGCTTCTGAATAAATAGAGATGCTTTACAATCAAAATACAATACGTAACCACATTCAAATCACAAAAGCGCTCATAAATTAATCTCTCAATATCTCAGATAGTTGCAAACTAGAAGCCAGCCTGGGGCAAAGCGAGAACGACCCAAAACAAACTTGGGCACATTCGTTACAATTATTGCTTTTAGTTTCAAACGGTGCCTTCTATCTAGGACGTGATTTCATTTTGATGAACTATTTACTAATGATTCTAATGAATAGACATTCTGTTTTGTCTCTACTCTGTTCTATTCTATGTTGCGTTGTACAAATGTGTACAAAAATGTTCTTACTGTAGAGTAATCACCCAAACTTAATCCAGCAGATTCAGTATATGCTTACAGAAAAAATATTTTCTTTGATAATAAAATCTTTGTACCAAATGCAAACATCTATAATATAAAAATGAATCGCTAAATGTATTGGTAAGCGCATAACTTCCAAACGACTGGACTGATTTGGCTAATTTTTTTTTATATGTTAGTTATTATCAGGTGAAGGTTCGTATTAAGAGAGAACCCGGGAAAGTTGCAGGGAAAATGTTCTTCATTTTCTACTTCAACTTCAATACTTTATTATTTCCCATACTGACCGGGTGGAATGAAGTTCGCCGGGACAGCTAGTTTATAATAATTAAGAAAAGTAATATAATACTAGAGATAAGTAAATATGTTGAATAATATTACTTATAATATGAGGAAACTATTATTAAAGATGATTATTTATTGTTTCATGATTATTATGATAACAGTATTAAAAATTAGCGATAAATCTTCCGAATTTTCAAAATTTCGCAGAGCATCTAATTTATTTGACTATATTAGATAAGGGTAAAAACCAGTTTAATAGAGATACTTAGGGTTCATCTCAGGTGAGAGGTTATGAGATTTGACCGTAAATGTCAAAGGGATGCTGGGCTTTTGTAGGATGAATGACCAGTAATGTGATACGTGGACCCTAATTTACAAGGTCAAATAACACGATCATTTGATCAGTTGATATATTAAACGACTAAATTAAGTCTGCTCTAATAAATTTGACACTCTTTTTTTTATCAGATGAATTGTTGATTGATGTCTTTGAATCCCCTGTGTGTTGTAGGGGAATGTAAGATGAATATGCAGACAACAAACTTATTTATATTAATATTGACTTTCTTTTATTATAATCTATATTTATGCGATATAAAAATGTATTGCTAAATGTGTTGGTAAACGCATAACTTTGGAAGTCCTGAAGTGATTGGTCTAATTAGTTTTTGTTGTATAAGTTATTTTCAGAAGAAGGTGTTTATAAAGAGAAAAACTAGGAACATGGGACAACAATAAATGCCAAACTAAAATTGGTATTTTTTAGTGCCTATATTTCTTACTACCAAAAAATCTCACCATATTGCATTTTTATTTATATATGCAAAGCAAAGCAGGTTAATATACTGAGGATGTTTTCTAATCAATGTATGTATGTTTGTTTCTTTCTGGCATTCTTAAGACAATATGATTAAACTGAATTCGGGATTAATAAGTTTATCGATACGTTTTTATCTTGTCCGAAGCACGATATTGAACAAAATTCAAAATTACTACCAAAAAAAAAAAATATTATGGCCGCCAGACTGCATTACAAAAATACCAAAAATAAAGAAATCAAACAATATATGTGGCATATCATTCAATAGGTCTGGATGGAATAGATATTTTAAAATAATTATAAGGTTTTACACATTATTATCGATTTGATATAGCTGTTTAAGATTAATACGTGTCAAAATTGGCCCTTAGCTTTAATTTGATACAGTCGTGAATTGTGTATGATAATGTGTCTTATTTTTCAAAAAAACTTCGGCTTCGATTGAAGAGAGATTGATTTTTAAACCAAATTTTCAATAAAACTTAAGTCAGATCCTCACAATAGCAGTTAGGATAAAGACTGTTCATAGAAGTATTCAGAAAACCAAGATAGTGCAAAAAAAATAAACATTAAAGTCGCTCTTATTTATTAAAAAACTGAACATTTTAAATACAGATATTGCTAAGTCAAATATACTTTTATTTTTGTCAAAACAAACAGCCTTTCTTTGATGTAGACGAGGTTAAGAAAAAAAAAGAAGCAGTCCTTAGCTCTGCAATTCAGAGCCACTAATAGCAAAAAGAAAAGATCTTCCTAACAGGTCATAAGTACTGGATAAAAATGTCCGGATATTTTTCAAACAGTAGCGGCGAGTAAGACCGTTTATTCTACAGAGACGGACTGAATAACAAGTTTTCATGAAATAAACTGAATTTTTGATTTACATAAAAACAAAATACAATCAAAGTATTTTGTGTGTATTTATGTAACTGACTGCCTTTTTAAGTCAACTAACAAGTACCGTTTGCTTTCGAAACCAAACGAAACATGGCTTATTTTATTATTTTGACAATTTGAGACTTCCTATTTACAAATAACGATATAATTTTTAACATTTAAAATTGAGTTATACTTACTTATTTCAAATTACAACTCGCTTAAAATTACAAAATGTTGATCAAGTAAGCGGGAAATAAAAATGATTTTACTGTATCATTTTAGTTTTTTTATGTAGACAAGGCTAACTGATGTTCACTATTTCGTTCATTTATTGCAAATGTTTTTTTTTTATTACATAATTACTTGTGCTGGATTCCTAATGATTTAATCTGGTATTTAGATAAGAATTGAAATAGAAGTTTAAATCTAGTTAAATTAGATTCGACGTTAGGTTCTATTAAATTTATGACTTATCCATTAACTCGCCTAGTAATACATCTTTTAAGTATCGATAGCCATTAATTCAGAACAAACTTGCAAACATAACCAAACCCAAGAACTTCGGCAATTCATTCCAAGTTCGGCCCTGCGCACTGGCCGAACCAACCCTTTCCTCCTCCCACC
>NJDD01006122.1:0-18281 GCA_002245505.1 Calephelis nemesis | reverse complement strand
CATAAGCTGTAAATTCACCGAATTCCGCGTTTCTAGCTCAAGGCAGAAAATTATCCAGTACAATGTTAAAAAAAAGTTCAACTACAATTATTTAATAGAAAACACTGCGTCGCCGTAACTTTCGCACTGGATTATTGTTTGGTACCTTGTACTCATTCAACACACCGACATCCAACTCCCGCATCAGAGGCATACGCCCACTACAGGGGTGTAAGTGATTTACTTCCGAGAAATTTAAAAAAAATAAAAAAACCTTTAAATGTTGCGTCGCCGAGATTTTCGCTACTGGTTATTATTAGTGGTGTCATAGGCTGTAAACTCACCGAATTCCGCGTTTCTAGCTCAAGGCAGAAAATTATCCAGTACAATGTTAAAAAAAAGTTCAATTACAATTATTTAATAGAAAACACTGCGTCGCCGTAACTTTCGCACTGGATTATTGTTCGATATTCTGTACTCATTTATCACACCAACATCCAACTCTCGCACCAGAGGCATACGCCCACTACAGGGGTGTAAGTGATTTACTTCCGAGAAATTTGAAAAAAACAAAAAAAACCTTTAAATGTTGCGTCACCGAGATTTTCGCTAGTGGATATTATTAGTGGTGTCATAGGCTGTAAACTCACCGAATTCCGCGTTTCTAACTCAAGGCGGAAAATTATCCAGTACAATGTTAAAAAAAAGTTCAACTACAATTATTTAATAGAAAACACTGCGTCGCCGTAACTTTCACACTGGATTATTGTTCGGTATTCTGTACTCATTCATCACACCAACATCCAACTCTCGCACCAGAGGCATACGCCCACTACAGGGGTGTAAGTGATTTACTTCCGAGAAATTTAAAAAAAATAAAAAAAACCTTTAAATGTTGCGTCGCCGAGATTTTCGCTACTGGTTATTATTTGTGGTGTCATAGGCTGTAAACTCACCGAATTCCGCGTTTCTAGCTCAAGGCAGAAAATTATCCAGTACAATGTTAAAAAAAAGTTCAATTACAATTATTTAATAGAAAACACTGCGTCGCCGTAACTTTCGCACTGGATTATTGTTTGGTACCTTGTACTCATTAAACACACCGACATCCAACTCTCGCATCAGAGGCATACGCCCACTACAGGGGTGTAAGCGATTTACTCCCGAGATATTTAAAAAAAATTAAAAAAACCTTAAAATGTTGCGTCGCCGAGATTTTCGATACTGGTTACTATTTGTGGTGTCATTAGCTGTAAACTCACCAAATTCCGCTCAAGCAGAAAATTATTGTACTCTAGGCATTCAGAAAATTAAATAGTTGGTACATCATATGTGGCGATTAAAACTAAAGAAGTATGTTAAAGATAACAAGCCCTATCAATAAAAAGCCAGTCAATATAACTATAATGTTTATTTTATTAGGTATTTGAAGCTTTTAAAGCATTAAAGTAAAAATTATGTTCAACTATAATTAATTAATTGCAGTAGCAGCAAAAGGGTTACTCTGATTATCTTTTTTGTTGGCTAGCTTCAGCGACGTTGATATCTTGAAGCGTTAAATATTTAAGATAATTGGCATTATATTTCTGTTTGGATAGCTTTCTATCATTTAAATCAACTGATAAGCAAGAGTTTGTGTCAATTTCATAGACCCATGTGTCTAATGTATACATAAGTATTTTTTCTGAAATTTCTATGTTTGTAGATTTTGTTTTATTATATGAAGTTACTAACAAAGGTTTCTTTTTATTTCTCCAATAGTAATTTTGACACAATAAACTAAATTAAGTCAATAAATTGATAGTTGGGTTATTTTCATGATAATGACTTTAAACAGTATTAATATGCTAAATATTGTCTTCGTATAAAGAGTGGAGGAAGACTTAACTCTGTCTCCATCACATGAATAGGAGTTGATCTAATAAAACCACCTATAACCCTAAGAGCCTGATTCTGCAGTTTGTCTAATTTATAGCTGTGTATTTTAGCACAGTAGTCATATAGAAAGCTACCATAGTCACATCTGGACCTAATGAGAGTAATGTATAACCTTCGCAGATGGGTTTGGTGAACACCCCAACCTGAACCAGCTAAAGCTTTTAAAAGAGGTAAAATTTTGAGCTTTTTGGTATACCTCATTAATGTGTTTTCTCCATCGCAGTGACCTGTCTAGACACATTCCCAAGTTCTTATAGTCTTCAGTAATGTTGATTTCTGTTTGCTTAACAAAAAGTTTAACTGGTTCTCTAATGTACTTTCTGCTAAAAAGACAAATTTTATATTTATTAATTGCTAGTTCTAAACCTAATTCCTGTAAAATACTTACTACAAAATCCAAACTGAGCTGCAGATTCACAACACTCTCACTAAGTTTGTTATTTTTAGAATATAACACAAAGTCATCAGCATACTGACATATATATACGTAATGTATTCGTTGACATAAATTCATAGTGACTATATTAAAAATTAAGGGGGACATAGGATCCCCTTGAGCAATACCTATACCTGTCCATCTTATAAATATTTTATGGGGATCTTCATCACTTTTACAATATAGGTGTCTTTCTTTCAGGAATTCCCATATGTATTTACAGATTTTATTTCCTACTTTTAAGCTATCAAATGTAGTAACCACCTTTTCTACCAAAATGTTATTATAGGCACTTTTTATGTCTAAAAAACAAGCTATAGTGGACTTGTTTTGTGTAAAACCAATTTGAATTTGCATAATAAGACGAGTTAAACTGTCAAGACAGGAGCGAGATTTTCTGAATCCTGATGTAAAAGGAGACAACAAATGATTACTTTCCATGAACCAATCTAGGCGCCTAGTTAGCATTAGGTGAAACACTTTGCACAGACAAGAAATAAGAGAAATTGGTCTTGCTTTGGTATTGTCATTATGTTTAGGGATGGCAACTATCAAAATATCACGCCATTGTGTAGACTGTAGGCACATAGCCGAAAACTAAAATAGCATTATATAGGTTAAGCAGGAATATCTTACCATTTTTAGGGAGATTATAGATCATAGTGTAGTATATATTATCCATTCCAGCTGAAGTATTTTTAGATTTAATACACCGTTCAAGTTCTTGCAAGGAAAATTCTTTTTCTAATTTACTATTGGATGAGCTAAGTAAAGGCAAATCACGTTGAACAAAATGTGGTGACAATTCAGTGAGTAGTTTAATCTTTGCTTCTTCTGAAGTGACTTGTCGATTCTGTCTAAAGCCCTTCAACCAAAGCATCTTCCCCCATAGTTCTGTTGAAGACATTGAGTTATCAATACTGTTACAGAACTCCTGCCAAGCTTTAGATTTGGCTCGTCTTATTAAGCATCTTGTGTTACTTATATGTAATTTTAAATTACTAAGGTTATCGGGAATTGGATTCTGTCTAAATTGTTTTAAAGCCAAACGTCTCCTGGCTACTGCTCTAGAAAGCTCTTCATTCCAATAGCTTTTAGGGGTGAAATTCTGAGAGGGAATGTTACATAATTTAATTGTGGGAATATTTTTATCAGCAGATTGATTAATTTAGATATAAGATAATCATACTGTTTCTGAATTCTTATTACAATTATAAGGTAAAAGGTTTTTATTTATATAGTTGTAATATCCTTCCAAGTTAGCCTTTTTAAAGTTTCTTTCAGAGGTAAGTTGGGACGCCTCTCTGTTATTTAAAGACATTTTGATAATAAGATGATCACTGCCAAGAGATTCATTAGTTATACTCCATGTTATATTGCAAGCTAAATCACTTGAACAAAACGAAATATCAGGAGAAGATTGCTGAAGATTACTGTTTACCAGTTTAACCCTTGTGGGTTTTTTTTGGTTGATAGATATATGACTGGTTTCTAGTGAACTATCAAATAATTGAGTACCTCGTGTCTGTCATAATTGACCAGTTTGTATGGTGACCGTTAAAATCCCCAGCAATTAGGCTCTTACTTTTAAATTTAGTAAATATTTCATCCCAGTCCATTTGATATGTGCGAACAGCTGGAGGACAGTAAATAGATATTATGTGTTGCAGATACTTACAGTTTAAGATTTTAACACCAATTACTTCTATGCAACGATTACTTGGAGAGACAGGTACAGGTATTGCTTTTAATGAATTGTGACAAATAATAGCTACTCCACCGTAACTGTCCCTCCTATCATTCCTAAAAATAGAATAGTTTGAAATATGTAGCTGAGAATCAGGCTCAAGCCAAGTTTCACTGATAATGGCAATTTGTATCTTATTTTGAGTTAGTAGACACTCAAAATCACAGATCTTTGGGCGGAGGCTTTGCGCATTCCACTGAATGATATTTAAAAAGGTTATCATTTGTCTATCCACTTTGTAAAAACGAAAAAATAGTACTACACAATTCTCCTTCTTTGAAAATTCTCAATAATAGTTGTGATATTTCCTTAAACATAAATTGAAAACAAATGGATATTTTTTCTTTAAATGTGTCTTCTGTCAAAATCACTTCCTTAACTTTGTTTAACATTTTTACTAAGACACCAGTATTTTTCTTCTTTTTGCTATGTATTTCTTTGTTTTCTGTATCCTGGTTTATATTCGTATTATTGCTAGAAAATGAATTATTGTTACCGTAAAACGGGGTTAACAGAATTCACGGGGTGATTAGACACAAAATCGGAAAAGTTTTACAGAGCATATTATCCGAGTAGCATTAGCTTTAAAAACATACGCGTTTGTTTTTTTTACTACTCCATTAAATTATTTATAAAGTGGCAACACCTGATTATCTGTAGAGTGAGACACAAAAAAGAAATAACGTCAAAAAGGTGACTTTGTAATTCGCTGCAAAATTAAGCTCGCAAAACTTGGTGTTTTTTAATAAGTTAAAGTGCAGTTACATAAACAAATTTGGTGTATTTTGAAGCGTTAGTGAGTGCCCATTATTTTTGACAAGTAACGGTAAGAACTACTTAGATATATTAGTTAAAACAATGCAATCTGTAAAACTGGGCGATTTTTAAATGGATCAGAGGTTAATAGACACGCTAAAGGGGAGAATAGACAAGTAGTATGGGGTGTATAGATACGACATGAGTTGTCATTAGGTACGGGAAGGCTTGAATAGAAATGCGAAGGGGGTTATTAGATACAATACCATTAGGGTTGTTGCATGTACTAAATTATTTTAAATATTATTTTTAACGCCGAAATATGGATGAGGTTATCAATTCGACTGTATGAATATTTCATCATTTTTTTTTAAATTTGATTTAAATAGCGAATCACATAAAAAATGTTTTGTTATAAATCTGAAACCAAAAACTTTTATCCTTACTTCCTTACTTAATATATCAATGTGAAAGTGTGTTTGTTTGTTTTTTTTGTTTGTTTGTTTGTCCTTCCTTCATGTCTTAACGGAGCAACGTAATGACATGAGTTTTGGTATTAAGATAGTAGGGAGGCTGGAGAGTGACATAGGCCATTTTTTATCCTGGAAATACATCCCATTCCCACGGGAAGATTAGATCAGAGTGATTATGTTCATTCCTATTGATCACGCGGGCGAAGCCGCAGACAAAATCTAGTAAAATTATAAATTCGAAAGTATTTGCTTGTTTTTTTGTATGTTTTATTATGCTCTCATACTTTGACGACTTAACCAATCATCATAAAATTTTGCATACGTCGTAGGGATATTTTATAGATATGTAGGTGCTTTTTGTTAATAACTTGCATTTTCTTCGTAGGTAACATGCCGCGCCAATATAAGCCTGACCCTAGAGGCAGGCGGTCCAAAAAATATGACGAAGAGACGCTCAATGCAGCTATTCACGAATACCAAAAAACAAAAAATAAACCAAAAGTATCTTTAAAGACAGTAGCTGATAAATATGGTATTAATAAATCTGTCTCATACAGGCACTGCACTAAAACCATGAAAAAACAGGGTGGGCAGACAGTATTTTCATTGGAAGTGGAGAAACACACGATCAAATATATAAATATCTGTGCTGATTGGGGGTATCCTTCTTGATTCTTTGGATTTTAGATATTTTATTAAAAATTACCTAGACAAAATAGGAAGAACTGAATTAAAATTCAAAGATAATTTACCCGGTCCTGACTTTTTAGCAAATTGTCTAAAGCGTCATAAAAATGAAATCACTCAGCGAAATTGCCAGAATATTAAAAGAAACAAGGCAGCAGTATCTCCTGATACTATCAAAGATTATTTTAAGGAATTGGAAACGCTTCTATGTCCATCATGATCTCCGCGACAGCTGCTGGAGACGTACTTCCCCCCTATGTGGTTTACAAGGCCCAAAACCATCACGACACCTGGACTGAACACGGGCCTCCTGGTACACGGTATAACCGTTCTCAAAGTGGGTGGTTCGACGCCAACATTTTTGAAGACTGGATCAAAACCATTATTCTGCCGTATTTCAGGGGAAAAGAAGGAAAAAAATGTTTAATTGGGGATAATTTGTCCTCACATCTATCGATCGACGTGATACAAATGTGCCAAGAGGAGAATATATGTTTTGTGTTTCTACCATCTAATAGTACTCATTTAACACAGCCCTTAGATGTGGCTTACTTTCGACCAAAGAAAACCGCATGGCGTAATATTCTTTTAGAATGGAAGAAAAAAGACGGTAAAAAAGAATCTTGTGTTCCAAAAGGATGCTTCCCAAAACTTTTAAAAAGGCTTATGGAAGAATTACATAAAAATGCAAAAAACAATATATTGGCTGAATTTAGAAAAACAGGAATAAATCCTATCGATCAGAACCAGGTGTTAAACAGGTTGTCAGCTGAAGATTGTGAAGAAGAAGTGGAAAAATCTATTTCGGACTTACTAAAAGAGCTACGGTATGGAACAACGAGCATCAAGCAATCTACGAGGAAAAGGAAGTTAAGTATAATCGCTGGAAGAAGTGTTGGGGATGGATCTGAAGGAGAAAATCCCAGGATTTATGATGAAACTGAAGATTATGTTGATTCTGGAGACGGAGAAATAAAAAAACGGAAAGAGACTACTAAAAGTACTGAGATCTCTAAAAAAGGAAAGGGGAAAGGAAAAAAGTCCAAGAAACAAAATGAAAAGAATAATAAAGAAAACGTAATGGTTCAAATTGAAGAAAACTCTATAGAGACGGTAAATTATAAAGAAAACGATAAAATATATTCTAATATGACAGAAAATAATAATACAGACTGTGAAAATTTTGATATAGGATCAATGCCATTCGTTTATGATGATGAATTTGTAATAGAAAATGAATACTCTCTTGGATTATCAATGTGTGAAGAGGACAATAAAGATACATTTGAAGATTTTAATACAAGATCACAAGTCTAAGCAGATGTTACGATTGAAAATATTGAAAAAGAAGAAGAACAAAATTAACATTATTTCGATTGAAACCTTTCCCTATTCTAAAAAAATACATATCAATAAATGTAAAAATATATCGAAATGCTCCTACATTACAAAAACAAAACATGTTATTGATGATGAACCGAAACCTTGTACAAGTGGCGTAAAATGTATTTCCTCAAGAAGACCGTCTTAGTACAAAGTAAAATGATTTAAACTAAGACATGCCTAGTTTTAATGTGAATTAGGCAAGAAAGTTACATATTTAGTAGTATAGTTCGTAAGATTTTAAAGTTCCTAATTTCAAAAAAGATTTAAGTGTCTCTAAGTATATTATAGTAACAAGGTTAATTACTTACTTACTTACTTACTTACTTAAGCCGAAAAAACCAAAATATATTTAAGAGGCTCTCGATGAGGCGTTGGCAAAATTAACGATAAAACGATGTCTTTGAGAGCAGTTGCAAAGAAATATAATATTCCAAGAGCAACTTCACAATTTAAACTCAAAAATCCCACCTCAAAATCTCAATTTGGGCCAATGCCATATTTAACTTATGAAGAAGAAAATACTGTTAAAGATTGGTTAATTAGAATGTCTCGCAAGGGCTTTCCGAGAAAGGCAGATAATGTTCTCGACACAGTTCAAAAATTTTTGACTGCTAATCCACGTGATACCCCGTTTAACAATAATAGGCCTGGTCAAGGCTGGCTAAAAGCTTTTCTAAAACGCCATCCCAATATTAGTCAAAGAACCAGTGAGGACGTTTCTAAAGCTAGTGCCTGTGTGGCTGAGAGCGACATAAAAAAATGGTTTGCTGAAATCAGGGATTATTTCACAAATGAAAACCTATTAGAGGCAATTCAAGATCCACAACGAGTATTTAACGCTGATGAAACCGGTTTTCAGCTTTGTCCGTCTACCGGTAAAGTACTTGCTGCTAAAGGTGATAAAAATGTTTATGCCGTGGAACAAGGTAACACTAAAGAAAATATCACATTGCTGTTCACATTTTCTGCTGATGGAAGAACATGCCCTCCATTAATAGTATTTCCTTACAAACGAGTTCCGGATAAAATTGCGTCATCAGTGCCGCCACACTGGGGTATCGGAAGGAGTGATACAGGATGGATGACAGCAGACGTTTTTAATCAGTTTATCACTGAAGAATTTGCACCATACCTTGAAGAAAACAACATCAATAAACTAGTTATATTATTTATCGATGGCCACAAAAGTCACACCACTTTACAGCTTAGTTTAACTTGTAAGGAGCTAGGAATTGAACTTGTTGCTCTTTATCCCAATACCACTCGTATTACTCAACCAGCGGACGTATCAATATTTGGACCTATCAAAAATATGTATTGGAAAGCAGTTCGGCAATTTCAAGCAGAAAACGTAGGAGAAGCTGTGACAAAGCTAAATATTGCTAAGATTTTAAAAACAGTCGTTGATAATTTAAAGTCTGAGAGTATAATCAATGGATTTAGAACGTGTGGGATTTGTCCTTTTAACGAAAACGCTATTGATTACTCTAAATGTTTAGCTGCAAAAAAAAAACCGACGAAGCCGCCAATATCGATAATAAGCATATGACTATAAAAGACTTCGAAAATATTGTAGGATTAGATATGATCAACAAGTTGAAAGAACTGCAATCTAAAGGAACATCTTTGAATGATAAAACTCCAACACTATACAAATTATGGTGCTTTTTTCATAGTACTCAACCTCAAAATGAATCAAATAGTGTTGAAATACAGACTGTAAATAACATGACCACTAATGTAAATTTTTCCTGTGAAGATAATGTGACAAAAGTACAAATTACTATGACACCGACTAAAACTCCTGTGGATTTGAGCGCGCCTAGTACCTCATACGACACTTCTTTTATTAGAAAATCAATAAATGATTACCTGCCAAATGCGCCGGAAAACAAAAGAAAATTTGTAAGAAACAGAAAAAAAACCCTTTGTTATTACGTCAGAAAAATTTAGAGCAGCTATTGAGAATTAGAAAAACAACAAAAAGAAAATGAAAAAGTAGAAAGAAAAAGAGAAGAACAAGCAGCCACGAAGAAAGAAATTGCCCTTATGAAAACAAAAAAAGGTTAAGGTGTAGGGAAGAAAACAAAAAAGAGAGGCGTAACAGATGGACATGACAAAGAAAATGAAACGATGGTAACTAAAAACTTAAATGATGCCAATAATGAGATAAATGAAAACAGAGTAATAAAAGGTGAAAAATGTAGTGACGGTAATGATAATTTTAGTTTTAATAATGAAAGACATAAACCAAAGATATAACAAAACCTGTTAGTAGTGAGCTGTGATTCATGCCATCGTCTAGCAGTTAAAAATAAGTCCTTATTGTGTAGATCTTGTCAGAAATCATACCATCCTCAGTGCATTCCTAATAAACACCGAGAGCACATTCCGGATGAAGATGAGCTTTCTGACTTTATATGCCATAAATGTTATTTGTTACATGATGATTCTGAGTTGTCTGAGGGCGAGAGTACTCAAGAGGATAATTTGTAGTGAAGAGAATATATTTCAAATGTTTATTTTTTATGTTTAAGTTGATTTTATTTTATGTTTCTAAATGGTAAATTACTATATGATCTCAAGGCCAATAACTGCAAAAGTGTGGCCAATAACTGTTACTTTTATATTTTTGTTTTTAATTTGATTTTATTCAGACAATATGCTAAAATAGCATATGTAAACGAAGAAAATGAATAAATATATTTCTATAGATTTCATAAAGCAATGTTGTACTTATTGGACATTTTTATTTATTTTTTTACTCCCCATTTTCTGTCTCGAGGTCGTTTAACTGGCCAATAACTATACCGTTTCCCCTATATAGTTTATAAAGCCGATAACCTTTACTATTAATGGATTTTGAATGGACGAACAGATGCAAGGTATAACTGCACCCGTAGTAGATGGTTTGACGCTGCGATGTTTGAAGATTATTTTCGGACAGTGGTATTGGAATGGGCCCGAAAAACTCCCAGGGCCAAAAGTGGTAATAAGAGATAACCTATCCAGTCATCTCAGTCCTGAAATAGTACAGCTATGTATATAGTATGTATGTATGTATGTATATAGCTATGTATGTATATAGTACGAGATCAAATTTATGTTTTTGCCACCGAACTCTACACATTTGACCCAGCCCCTGGACATTGTTTTCTTTGGGCTGTTAAAAAAAGAATAGCGATAAATATTACTTAAATATAAAACTGAGAACCCTACCCAAAAAACATTAAATAAAAAAGCATTTTCCAGCCTTACTCCGATCTCTAATTGAAAATATTGAAATCCGACAAAGCAAAAATTTACGAAGTGGATTTAAAGCAGCAGGGATATACCCTTTAAATTCAAGAGAAGTGCTTAAAAGAATCCCAAAGTTCCAGTTTCTTGATTCTACAGCTTACCCGATTGATGAATCTTTGCTGGATTATCTAAAACAATCCAGAGCGCCAAATCCAATTAAGACTGTTAGAAATAAAAAAGTTTACATTGAACCTGGAAAATCTGTATCTGTCACAGATTTTGAAACTAAAGAGTTAATACAAAAACCAGGGCAAAAGAAGAAAACAAGAAAGGTTTGTGAAAAAACAAAACCAAGTTGAAAAAACTAAAGACTGATATACCTAATTACACATCTTGTGACAGTGAAGCACAAATAAGGGGAACATATGAAGAACATAACTGCAATAATGATAAATGCCCAAAAAAATTTAAATCTTAACGAGTAATGCCAATTGGTCACATGACAAAATGTAGTTAGACATCTAATTACACAATCTGCAATATTGCTTGCAGTCACGAGATAAACACGATTTTAATATTTAGCTACACGGCTAGAACGCTCAACGTCGCACGTGTTCACGGCAATAATGATAAATGTCCGTCGCGTCGCGCTGACCGCCATCTTGTTGTCAAATCAGTGGCGTTCCCGCTAATTCTTTTGTCAGTATTGGTGAGGCTAGTGTCCTGTATGGTTGTATTTTTCGGATTTAAGTGTTTTCTTTCTTGAAATTATGGCTGAGAGTGACGAAATAATCAGAAAAAAAGAAAACAAACAGAAAGAATGAGTGATGTATTAAAGAAACTTCGGCTCCAGGGACACGAAATTGGTGATGACTGCAAGTGTACTTAATCGTTTTAAATGTTTTGATATGATGAGTGAAGACCAGAGAAAAAGAGTAATACGACAATTTAAAGACAAGCTGCCTATAACAACAGCAAAATATAACGACCTGCAGTTTCTGAAAAAGTTCTGTAGGCCTGAAACGAGATGTTACTACGAAGAATTACCTCATGCTGCAAATATTAAAAATTAGATATTAAACGTTATTGTATGGAAGCGAGAGTTGGATATGTCAGAAAGATCATGAAAGTGGGATAAATGCGGTCGAAATGAGAGCACGACGGAAAATCTGTGATGTAACGCTCGCTGACCGCATTCGTAACAGTGAGATCCGAGAAAGAGTGAGATTTAAAGAAAGTGTTGGTGTTAAAATGCGAAAGGGCATGCTCCGCTGGTTCACGATCAAATCAAAATCAATCGGATATTATCCGAGGGTGGTGTCAAATGTCTCCGAAACCAGCGTGTTTGTATGAAAAGGGTAATGAATGTGAAGGAAGCAAGACAGGTTTGTCAGGATCGTAAGGTCTGGCACTCGATACTCTCTACCTACCCCGTAAGGGACTTGGCGTGAAGATATGTATTAAAGAAGCAGAAAATAATTAAAACACCCATTTGGACACCTATCATTATTGCCTGTCAATGCAGCGTGGACAGCGATCATTTTTTGAGACTTACCTAAGATAACATTATTTTAATAAGTTTAATAAACCTCAAGATTGATTATTTTCCAAAGAAATAACATTATGATACATATTATTTAATTTTAATAAACAATATTATATTATATTCTGGTCTGAGTTTTTTTAAACCGTTTATAAATTTAAAACCAAATTATCATAAAAAAAAAGACAAAGGACATTCATCATTATTGCAGTGGACCCTTCATATCGTGGGCTTCAGTTTCAAACCTTGTAACTCCAAAATTTTCGAAATGTTGATTTTAATGTCATCTAGTAAAAAAATATATTTATCTATCTAGTATAAATATCATATTTACAACAAACACAAGCATTTATAATATTTTAATGTAACATAAGTTGAATGTCTATTTTTTTTATTGTTAGTTATTTAATAAAACAGTTTTTTCTTCCTCCTGTAAAATTTTACCAAATGGAGATGAGGAGTTTGAAAGTTAAGCCAGCGATATATATTTCATGAAGATGCTTTAGACGACATTACAGTTTACAGAGAAGAAACTCAGAATAAAATAGACACAGATAAAAACTCTGAAATTGAAAAAGAAATAGAACAAATAATTAATCAAAATATATTGAATGAAAAAACAAGAATATTTCAAACATTTTTAACTACTGAAGTGACAATTGAGACTACAAACCTATTGAAAGAAAATGTTAAACAAAAATCAAAGTTTTACAAAGAGTTTGAACCAGAAAAAAATGCAAATAATGAAAGTGATACTGATGCCGAATCTAAAGAAAATATAAGAAATCTCATACAAACTGAATCCACTAGAACATACAAGGCACCAAATTTAAAACACAAATCACGACACAACGACAAAAATATATTAATAAATCAATTACAACATTCAAAAGGTCAAAGATATTGCCAAGTAATAGTTCAACAACTACGGAAGATATGTCCATGAGTAGGCACAGTGATAGCGATCTTCTGGAGGCAATTGATTTCGAAGAAAGTGATGTAGTATCAGATGAGAGCAATGAAATCTTAGAATTAAATATAGATTCCTTACAAGAAATTGAAGAAAATGATTCAGTAGTAAAAAAAAATTACGAAACGGAAGCTGAAACATTAAAAAAAACTGTGCGCCTTGAAAATGCAGATACGGAAATTCTTGAAACTGATGATACAAATGACAAAGTGACAATTGATGATCAGATGATCACAAAAGAATATGAACATACACAAAATGATTAAAGAATCAAAATAACAGATGAGAGTTTGAAGAAAATAGAACAACACATAAATATTGAGAATCAATCTAAAGGACTACAAAATAATTTTGATGCTAATAACTTAATTATAGGAGATAGTGTTCTTGTTAGATATTACCAGACTAAGAAATGGCGATATTACATCGGGATAATAACTGAAATTAATCAAAATGTTAAAAATAACTATAAAATATTATATTATAAAACCATTTCCAAAAAAGGTGAAATTATATTTAAGAAACCAAAACGTCCAAATATTGATGACATACCAATTGAGTTAATAATCAAGCACGTAGACTTGTTGAAAATAAATGAGAATATGGAATTTGTTTTGTTAGATGATGAAGATTCAGTTTACTTTTAATTGACTATGTTATAAGTCAAACAAAGATTATTTAACATAACAGGGTTTCTTAGAATTAATTAACATAATTTTGAGGTTGTATTCTGTAAGTCATAATAATTTATGTATTAGATTTGTGACAAACCTATTCCCCAAATATATGAAGATTACAAAAAATATCGAACTAACTTTGCCCATTCGTTTTGCAGGTAAAACACATTTCATTTATTATTTTTCATTGCCTAGTTTCACATGGTGGCTCCTATAATAACCGCTGTAAGTCTTCAAATAGCTTGGCAAATGAAGGTGGACAAAGTTGGGCACTTTTTCAATTTAATTTACCCGATCATTTTTTTAACATTTAAAGAGAAATAAAAAGGAATATAAGGATCCCTAGTTTAAATTAGTGATAATTAATTGTATCTCATATCAGATATCGGTCTTGATTTTGTCTAAATTGACTACTACTTTTTTGTCAGTGACTGAAAATGTGTAATTTGTGGGCAAAGTTGGAGGATATGACGGTACGACAATTTCAACATTTTAACAGTTGATATTCTAAGTGATTTGTTGTGATATTTGTATAAAATGATTATGAATACGGAAGCACAAGGTATGTATATTGATATTACATTAAAATACATTGTATTTTTCTCATATTTCGTTAATTTTTAAGATGCCTAGCAAGTATAGTAAATAATTGCATTTTTAATTTTAAGTTCGTTGTCAAAAGGTCTTTTACTTATGGTTCCGGATCCAATCGGGCAAATGTTTCTTTAAAATATTAAACTATTCATTTTATTTATGTCATGTACATAAAACAAACCATTGACCTCTATGTATATTCCTATTTCTATGAAACAAACTCACCCATCTTGTCACCTTTTTTTTGATGACCTTTTGTAATTTTATTAAAACTTTTTTGTAATTTTGTTCTTGTTGTTAAAAAAATATTTTCTTTACAGATTTCGTAATTAATGATATTCAAATGTCTAGAAGATTATTATACATGATCTTTAAAGACCATCACATATAACCTTCGGCATACAGAATTTACGTGAAGTGAACTAATTATTTTGAGACCCTTAAGGCGTCTGCCAAACAATATGGCTGACGGAAAGTGTCTGGGAGTATTGACAATTTATTTTTTACTATACGCTCGAAAACATATATGAAAATCAGCCGTGAGAATTTACGTGAAGTAAGTAATGTTTTTATGTACCTTGATTACCTGATACCTCGAAATTGGCCGTTTGACCAAGCTAGCGGGTAGGCATACGATCATAGTACATACAAACACTACTCAATCGTCCACATTTGATCCGTCAGAAAATACGTGTCGTCTGGCGGCCCTGGGATCTTGCTCTAATACAAACCAGAAGATTTCTTTGAAAATGGAAAACTCTACATCGAATACGAGGAAATACGAGGAAACTAACAAAGCTGAGATGAAAGCCGTGTTTGGGTTGTTGTTTTTGGCAAGTTTGTTTAGATCTGGCCGGCAAAGTCTTATCGACCTATGGAGTAATGACGGCACAGGAAATAATTTAGCAACTCCCCTGCTCACGCAGTTAAGAAATTTTTCTCAACTTCGAAAGCGATTTCTGGGACGTCACTAATTGATTACTTCGGTAAGTAAGTATCGAGAGCGTTTGGTAGCGCTCATTTTTAATTTTATTATTAAGTCTTAATTTTCAATATTTTAATAAAAATACTTTTAAGATTAGTATTAAGTTTAATTGTAATTTTTATATTCCTCCATAAAAAAAGAAGTATTTAGAAATACTATGACGAGACAAAGATTTGATTTGAGATTTGATGATTCATTAAGTCGTACAGCAAGAGTCGATCGTTTGGCGCCAATTAGAGATGTTTTTGATATATTTGTCCAAACTGTCAGAATGCGTATACACCGTATGAATACTTGACCATAGATGAAGAACTTGTGGCATTTAGAGGAAGATGTGCCTTTCGTCAATATATACCATCAAAACCAGCCAAGTATGGGTTAAAAATTTATGCTCTAGTGGATGCTAAAACATTTTACACAATGAATTTAGAAATATACTGTGGAAAACAGCCTGACAACAGTCCGTATACAATGAGTAATAAAGCTTTTGATGTTGTTGATCGTTTGGTAAGATGCGTGTCCGGATCTGGAAGAAACATCACCACGGATAACTTTTTAATGAGTTATGAAACTGCTGAAAATTCGCTCAAAAACCACAAATTGACTGCCGTTGGTACACTAAGGTCAAACAAGACATGCCTTCCACTTCAGTTCAAGGCTCGACGTGAAGAAAAATCATCTGTGTTTGGATTTCAAAAAGACATAACTAGCTATTGTATATTACATACAAAAGCCGCGAAAATATGTACACATGATGTCCTCATTACATCATGATGATGAGGTGGATCCAGAAACCGGAGACCATAGAAAGCCATCTATTATAACGTTTTAAAACTCGACAAAGAGCGGAGTTGATGTTGTCGATAAACTTGCGAGAACGTCCGATGTATCCCGCAACTGTAAACGCTGGCCTCTTAACGTATTTTTTTCAATGTTGATCATGCTGGCATAAATGGTTTTATTGTGCATATGTTAAACAACAGCATTGAAAGGAACAAAACTAATCTAAGGAAGAACATCATCAAACAATTGGGACTTTCTTTGCTCGAAGACCACATTAGGAAAAGAAAAGACAATCCACATATACCACGAGATATAAGAAGACGCGTGCATGAAATGTTGAATAAAGAAGTTCCAGGACCACCACAAAAGCAACCAAAAAGGTCTCAGCGATGTTCAAAGATAGGAAGACTCTGAACGGATGTTTCAAATGTAACGCCGCCATATGTAAGGAACATGCGAATTTGATATGTCAAAATTGTACTATTTTAGATAACGAATGATCTCGCTCGAACAGTCATAAAGACCCAATTGTGATTTTTTTTTATAAAGCCAAATATGTCTTATTTTATAAAAGAAGTAAAATAATAAGGTTAAAAAAGAACAAATATTTTTGTTGATTTTTTTTCGATTTAATAACATTTTGTTGAATTCACGGAAAGTTTTTTGACGTGACAACGTCTTAAATTAGGTTGCGGCTCGGAGTCACTCTGTAACATATTTACTTCTTACTAACCTTGTAAATATTAGTTACGTCTCCTTATATTTACTTACAATGTGTACATCTTTTAACCTTTCTTATTGATTATTTTTAAAATTGGGGCCCTTACGATCGATGTTGTTCCTCTTTTTCCTTTTTTTTTCGGATATTTTTGTTTTGATTATTGTTATAAATTACTGAAAAACACTAAAATTTACAATATTTGACATCTTCAATGACATTAATGAAAGTTTGAAGATGTCAAACATTATTTCATTTTTATGGAAAAGAGGAGGTTTAGTTGACATCGAAATTCTAATAGACCAATCAGATTTCCAAATTTTAAATCGCTAATTCCAGAACAGGTCGAGCCGGTATAAAAGGGGGACGATCCAGCCATCTGGGCATTTCTGAAAATTGTGGCATAAGTCGACGGATAAAACAATAAGAAGAAGTAACGGAGGCACTGCTGCCTGCTAACTACTATCTGGTGCTTGCTGTCTGGTGCCTGCTACCTGGTGCCTGCTGCCTGGTGTCCGCTCCTCGGTGGTGGACCCGAGGACCCTAAACCGGCGGTAGTTGCCCCGCCGGTGTACTTTTCTGGCCGCTTTCCCAGCGGCCCACTTCTCCTGCTGCTCCTGGCTGCTGAGGGAAGGCGCCAAGGGTCCTCCTGCACCTACGCCACTGAGGCTCGTAGCAGCGGTCCTCCGTGCTGCGCTCCGTGCTCCGTCGACCAACTTCGAACATCGACGTATCCCACGCCCATTTATTTCTTTTTTTTTATCTCTAGCCGGCAGAAACTTTATTGTGTATAGTGTACAGTGCACAGACATTTATTAAGACTTTTATTTTAATTTTAAATACAGTATACCTTTGTTTAGATTTTTTTTATTTTGAACTCATATCAACAGGATTCCCTACCAACAGTCAAACTTAAGCAAGTTTGACTGTTTGTTTGTTCATTTTTCTGTTAACATAGTGGTAGGTGGTAGCTAAGCCACCCCCACTACGTTACAACTCATGAAAAAGTGTAACGCCCGGTAACGTTACGATGAGTCACCGCACGAGTGAGAGGCCCGCCGGACCGGCGAATGCCTTGCGTCTCTCTCCCACTCTTTAATAATATTCATATCAATAAATATTCTACAGAGAAAAAGACGTTTTCACGTAAAATCTTCGCCCGTAAAACCGACTTTACAGGCAACCATTTTTTTTTATAATAAATGTTTAATTTGATACTTTTTGTATTTTATTAATTAGCTTATTAATGTACTATCGGCCAAATTGGCGCTGATACACCTGTAGGCGAAATTCGCTTGGCATACCGTGCGTATACGACGCGAAGCTCCGCCTTTTCGTGGCCGCCTCAATATTTTACTATTGTTTGAGA
>NJDD01006120.1:25599-39488 GCA_002245505.1 Calephelis nemesis | reverse complement strand
AGATTTTAGATATCTTGCTAATTTGTTCATTTTTTAATTACGGACCGTCGTCGTTGGCATATCACCATTGGATCAAGGTGCTAAACCAAGTAGTAGTCGTAGGTGAGATTTAGACCCTTAGGTACAAATATTGGCCCAACATTAAAAAAAGTCCTTGGCCAATTTGTTCGTGCGGTATCTATTCGTAGGAAATGTTCCATCTCATATATTTTATAATTAAGAAACGATTTATTTTCAGATTCTTCCCTAACATAGCGGCAGCGACGGGCATGTACGTTGGATTTTTCATCTTCTTCGGATGCTGCACAGCTTCCTTCTTCTTCATGCTATTTGTGCTGCCCGAGACCAAGGGCAAGAGTCTACAGGAGATACAAGATATTTTAAGTGGCGGGTAAGATTATTGAATTTACAAATATTGTGTCACACACTCATGCACAAACACTCACACAGACAAAAATTACGACTAGTCATTTGTTTTATTTGTGTTTGAATGTTTGGGTATTTGTATGTATTTATGTTTGTGTGTTTGCATGTTTGCATATTTGTTGAGTTATGGTAGCAGTGTAGACATATTTTATACAATTTTCATGTTCGAAAATAGGCAAAATAAGGTGGAGGGGTTACACTGCTGCTGGGTTACCTAAATAGGGGTGGAAAAATAAATCTTGATTAACTACCTATTTCGTGTAAGCTATCAAATAAAAGAGCCAGATTTAAGCATTTGAAATAAATTATTTTGCTATGGTTCACAAAATTGTTAATCTTTAAATTAATGTATTTTATTTCTTAATTTTCAGGAAAAAGAAAGGTGAAAAAGGAGCACAGGTTGAGTTATAAGAGAACACAAAAAAATTGAGCATGAAGGACCCTACCATGAAGATGTCATCGGAAAAAGACAATCTTAAGGCTTAAGTTTTAGAGTTGCTTTTACATGTGCATATTTAGCAACGTGGAAATAATACTATTTTAAGCATAATATTACCCCCTGAAGCTATTTTGTAATAAAATGTTCAGCAATAATTTGTCGAACGACTTTTTTTGTCGTCTGAATCAAAGGGGAGTTGACAAATAGTTTTCCAACGTAACTATGTCGGAAGATATTTTACCAAATAAAAATAAGAAGAATGAAATCGAATGCATTTACACTCAATATAATAATTATGAAAATTCATCTATCAAAAAAAAAATTGTGTGTGTACTTATGTACACGCGTTAGAAGTTATACTTCTTCGGCGTAATAAGATAAAAATCTTTTTAAAATTTTTATCTTTTGCCTTATTTTACATTTGAAGACAAAATGACACTAACCATAGAAATAAAGAAATAATGTGAATACGGTTGTCAATTCTCAGTCAAACATACGTAGATGTCCTTACTTTTACTTTGTTGGAAAACTAAAATGTTATCTATAGCTAACTTCATCATGTCGGTTTTTCGTGACGGTGTGTGCTCGCATCGTAAAAATTTACGCTCATCATTTTTTCCTAACGCGCCAAAAGAAGTATAACTTCAAAAGTGTAAGCGCAGAAAAACAAAATAAAAGCGACTTCTATTTCAATAACTATCTATGTCATATAATTACACAGAAAATGAATATTTTCTTCGATTTTCTTGGAAGTTCATTATCAAATATAGACTTAGTGGCAATGGGACCATTGTTTTAAATTTAAAAAATGTTTAAACTGACGAAGAAATCGATTAACATGTTATACACATAAATTTAAACATAAAATTAAAGGAGTCCAACATATAACCTCCTCCTTGAAAAGGTCTTTTTTTACATTTTGTGTGCTGCTAATGAATTGTTATTTATATTGTACAGAATACGTATGTATTTTAAAGATTGTTGTTATTTTTTATTAAAATGTTATTATTTAATTTGTTTTTTTTATCGTAGAATATGCAACAAAAAAATTTGACTTTCCCGTCGGAGAAATTTTATTGGAGCTGTCGTAGCTTCACGTCGCCTAGCGACACCAACATTAGTACTGGTGCGTTGTCAACCTAAGGATGTGATGCTAAGCCTGTGGCGAATGCAATTTAATCGGATACCTTATCTTACAGACTAGAACACATCAGTGGCAAGCACTAATGTAATAGCATAAATAGACAAATACCAAATTGGGCCAATTGCCGCAAATCTATAACACCTTTTACGAACTGCGTGGTAAGAAGTTCGGCTATTTTCTAAGGTTTTTCTATGGAGCCTGGGACGAACCACACGTTCTGTGACGATCCTTCCGGTTTTCAAATTAGTATCACTCCCCCTTTCTATTATATTCTTTGATCACTCCCTATTAATTACTCCAATTTTACTTTATGTACAAATCGTAATGTGGTTGGTATCTTTGTATGTATTGTTTAGTTATGCACCTTTTTTTCTTTATGATACTGGAAGGCAAACAAGCAGATGGATTTCCTGATGGTAAAAATTCACACCGCCCAGAGACACCAAAGGTGGTAATGGTGCGTTGCCAACCTTAGGTTGGAATATTAGGCCTCGAGCAAAAGTGAGTTTAGTAGGCTACGTTATCCTCCGAACCGGAGCACGTCAATTGCAAGCGCTGACATTATGGCGGCAGGAATAGGTAAGGCTACTACTTACTTGCCCTACCTAATTATACAGGTTCAACTAATTATATAGGTTCAACATATTTTTCTAACTATGGGAAGTTTTTTAAAAATTCTATCGGAAACTGGGCAGCTGAAATAATGATAGCTATGTAATGTTGTTTTTATCTATGTCTTATTTATTTACGGATAAAAACAGATGAGTTATCATTAAATATACATATAGATAATAATATCACTTGTTTTATGTATGATAGATTTACAAGTATTACACAGAATATTTATTGTTCAATCATGTTAAATATATCTATTATATGATAGGTCATTCAAAACAGTCAACGCCATGTCTATCAATATGTAAGAGATAAAAACACTACTAAATTTACATGTGTTTCCAGCACATAAATAAAGGGATTCCCAAAAAAAATATAGATATCTAATGTGTTAAAATTAAAATCATAAACGATGACAAATATTTTTACCGTATAAATCATAATCATTATTTACATTAATACAAACCGTTCATCATCAGACTTTTACGCCTAAAAAAAAGACAGTAAACAGTAATCACAGATCTTTTAGTGAATGGGCAACATTGGGTATTCACAAAAGTAGAAAAAGGTTATATGAGTTATATTATGAAAAAACTTTCAATCACAGCATTGTATTTAAAGAATATGAAAAAAATATTCCAAAATTTTTAAACAAGCTTGTAAGATTGCGAAATCTAGGTATCTAAAAAGTATTGTTAAAAATTCAACAAATAAAATAAAAGCTACTTGGAATATTATTAATTGTGAAACGGAAAGAAATAGAATTTTCAATAATGAATACCACTTGATAATTGAAGATTTGGACATTGAAGAAGATTTAAATGTAGCCACAGAGTTTGAAAAATTCTTCAGCGTCATTGCAGCGGAAACTACTGAAGCTCTCAGCTCATCCCCTAGTGCTGCAGAATCATTGCTGAAGCAATTTGTTGATGAGTGTAAAATAAGTTTTGAATTTTCGTTTGTTGATGCATCAGATATAATAAAAGTCTTTAAATCATTAAAAATTAAAAATACATTAGACTTATGGGGACATTCTCTTAAAATTATAAATGTTATTGCTCCATATTTAGCTGTAATATTTAACTGTTGTATTTCAAATGGAGTATTTCCTGATCTAATGAAACTTAGTAAAGTTATATCTATATTTAAATCTGGAAGTTCTTCTGATCCCTCCAACTACCGACCTATTTCCATTCTGCCTACCCTGAGTAAAATATTCGAAAAAGTTATATTGAATCAAATGTTACTACAATTTAACAAATTAGGTTTATTTCATAATAAACAGTTTGGTTTTACAAGGGGTAGATCAACAGTCGATGCTGGTGTGGAATTATTAAAGAAAATTTATGAGTGTTGGGAGGATTCTCATGATGCAATCGGGGTGTTTTGTGATTTGTTCAAAGCATTCGATTGCGTAAGCCACGATACGTTGATCAGGAAACTGCGCCATTATGGAATTAGAAATAGGGCACTCGATCTTATGATAGGTTGATATTAATGGTAAAAAATCGGCTGGTGCTGCTGTCACAATGTGTGTCCCCCAAGGCTCTATTCTTGGACCATTTTTGTTCCTTGTATATATTAATGACTTACCTTACTAGGTAAGAGACAATCACGAAATTGTATTGTTCGCGGATGACACTTCACTTATATTTAAAGTGAAAAGACAACTGGGTAAGTATGACGAAACGAACAATGCGATTTCAAAAGTTGTACTCTGGTTCAATGTAAATAATCTTTTTTTGAATGAAAAAAAAACTAATTGTATTAAATTTTCAATGCCAAATGTGAAGCAAGTAGATACCAACGTACAACTTAATGGGAACAAGCTGGACCTTGTAGATTCTACTACGTTTTTAGGAATAACAATTGATAAGAAATTGCAATGGGGCCCACACATTGATAAACTTGCAATTAGATTAAGCTCAGCAGCGTATGCTGTTAAAAAAATGAGACAATTGACTGATGTTGAAACCGCTAGGATGGTTTATTTTAGTTATTTTCACAGCATCATGTCGTATGCAATTCTTCTCTGGGGAAGTTCTGCCGAAGTCAATACTATATTTATTTTACAAAAGAGAGCCATAAGGGCAATTTATAACCTAGGCCCTAGAGTTTCTCTGAGAGAAAAATTCAAAGAAATCAAAATTCTAACTGTAGCATTCCAGTACATCTTTGAAATTTAATGTATGTTCACAGAAATTCAAGTTCATTTAAAAGAAATTGTGATATACACTGTGCCAATACTAGGAATAAAAATAATCTTGCTGTGTATGTGTCTCGTCTCCACAGAGTATGCAATTCTTTCATGGGCCTATGTATACAGTTTTACAATAAACTTCCCACTTATATGAAAGAACTTCCAATTAATAAATTTAAGAAATGTGTTAAATGTAAATTAAATCAAAAAGGTTATGATAACATTGCTGAATATTTTACAGATAAGACTGCTTGGGATTAGTTGCTCCTCATGCCAATCTCTTATAAAATATATTGTATCATTACATAAATTATTGTAAATATATTTTAAAGTAAGAAAAAAAAAGACAAGCCCGCTGAGTTTCTTGCCGGATCTTCTCAGTGTGCGGCCGCGTTCCGATCCGGTGGTAGATTTATTATTATATAGACCCGTCACAAGTGCCTCTTGTAGGTTTATGTGAAATAAAGATGATTTATTATTATTATTATTATTAATACTTACTAGCTGCCTGTTTCGGCTTCGCTCGAATGGTAATTTATTTCATCATAAATTGAGATGTAAGATATTCTTTTTTCACGTTGGATCAAACTACACACGGTGTGGAAATTTGATTGAAATCGGTTAAGTAGTTTAGGAGTCCATCGCGGACAAACAACGTGACGTGTAACGTGATTATTATAAAATAATCATATTATGATCTACATCTAGAACCGAGTTCAGCCTGACTGCACTGGTGAAAAAGTTGCCTGTAAAGTCGGTTTTACGGGCGAAGATTTTACGTAACAACGTCTTTTTCTCGGTAGAATATTTATTGATATGAATATTATTAGAGTGGGAGAGAGACGCAAGCATTCGCCGCTCCGGCGGGCCTCTCTCGTTCGGTGACTCATCGTAACGTTACCGGCCGTTACACTTTTTCATGAGTGACTCCGAGCCGCAACCTAATTTAAGACGTTGTCACGTCAATATATTTCCTTTCATTAAGCTCAGTAAAACTGCAGAAACCGACTTCAACTATTTGATTGGGTACCATGTGGCGACTTGATAATTATTTTTTCCAAAGATGAATATGATAATGGTATAAATTTTATCAACATCCTACTAGCAGTTTTTGAGTTCACCCATGATTAGGTTGTCAATATTAGTGAAAAATGTATGTACTGTTATGAACCTACAACTCATAAACCACCAGTCGGATCGTGATAAAATTAATATGGGACCAACTCGGACTCACGGCCGATCTTTCAAAAAAAAAGCCATCAAATCAGTTTGCCATTGACCGAGTAATCAGGTGACAAACACGCAAAAACAATTTTTAAAAACATATTCGTATTGAGAATCTCCTCTTTTCTAAAGTCGCTTAAAAACAAAATGGAATCAACTTGTGTGGGTGTTGGAAAAATAACTCCACGTCAAATCCGGTGAGTTGGCAAGACGTCACATCAATGTCTATTTACCAAGAATAAATAACATACAGCCTTATTTTAATATAGATTAAGATGCTAATAAAAAGCCTTTTTTATCTAAAATTTGACAAAGAAAATAGCTAAGCAAATACAAGATTACATTTATTTTTGTAAGGTGTAAATCTATAATAAACATTAAATCATTCAATTATTTAATGCAATATAAATATAATCATACTTATTACGCCGCAGAGGTGTAAAAGATTGAAAAAACAAATATACAGACTGACTGGTGAGATACCTTTAATACTTACGGAGAGTATTCGGTACTCGATTCTCGTTAACTTGATATAAAAAAATAGAAGCTTAATTTTTTATCGAAATATCTCTAAAAATAAGTGAAATTTGGATATTATAGTCCGTCACGTGCGGCGCGGCACACGACACGTCGCCGCCACCCCCGCCCTCCATCCCGCTACCGCGGTGTCCGCGCGGCGTCCAATTATTCCGCAGTTAAATACTGGACTCTCGGTGTACTGTGTACGAAGTTTACTAACAAGTTATTTAATATTTCGTTTTTATGTTATTTTATTTCATGATATATGTTCGCATACTATCACGTCCTCAAATATTGAAGGTATCTCACCAGTCATCCTGTATAACGCGAATGATGGTGAACGGACCTGCCTCACCTATTCTGTATCTTTTTTGTGATGATCACTGGGTAAAGTGTACATCAAATAGCTGTAAAATGACGTGTTTTATATTTGCTATCTCTGTTGTATTTCTGTTGGTCACTGGAGATAGCAAATATAAAACACGTCATTTGATATTTGATGTACACTTTACCCAGTGATCATTACTAAAAAGATACGGAATCAGCCTCCTGGACAGACCTTAATATTATAGGTTGGAGCTCTCGTTGCATCTGTGATAAAAATAGAGAAAACTTTTTTAGTAGGTTTGGTGGGTTCTGAAGTGAAAATGTAAAAAAAATAAGGTATGTTTAAAAATAGAGGTAGGTATGGATTATTACTACCGCCTTATATGTTCGTGCCGATATTATAGCATCAATGCTCGTTAATGTCGTAGTGTTTCCCCATGTTGGTCCGGGCTCCTTTGCAGAATAGACCATCTGCCTTTCTTGCCAGGCAGCTCGTAAAAGGCGAGCACAGGCTTATCATCACTAACACCGTGACATCTGACTAGGTGGTAGAGTTTCGCAGCGACTCGCCCGGATTGGTACCACCGCCTTACCTATTCCTGCCGCCATAACGTCATGACGTGTTCCGGTTCGGTGGGTAAGGTAGCCGGTAAACTTACTTTTGCTCGAGGCCTAACATCCTGACCTCAGGTTGGCAACGCACCATTACCATCTTTGGTGTCTCTAGGCGGCGTGAATTTTTTACCATCAGGAAATCTGTCTGCTTGTTTGCCTTCCTATAACATAAAAAAAGTGTGGTTTGGGGCGTTAGTTAGCCGGTGCTGGCCATCTATTATATCAACGATCTTTGGTATCTATGAATGACGAATAGATCTATGTTCACCATCAGGAACTCTGTCACTTAGTTTTATTTTCAATGTTATAAAAAAGTTTAAAACTACTTAAAATTACAATTAAATAATAAATGAAAATACTCAAAAATATATATTTTATTTACAACTCGTAACATATACACATTATTTTATTTTAAGATCTAACGGTTCACTGGCGTGTTCGCATTCGGTATTTGAATATCCTCAACTCTCAAAAAACTGTATAAAAGCGGTGTAGCATCAATGTAGACTACATTGAAGATATTAAAAAAAATAGGTGCAGACAATTAAAAAAGGGCAGAAGAACACTTGTCTGAAGTTTCCGAGTACATAGATTGCCGCCGGATGCGAACAGTTCAATTTTACAAAAATGTTTATTTTAGGTTCTAGCCGTCTTAACAAACATAGACAAAGTATTTTAAGGTTTAATTTGACATTGGTAATAATTCTGCTGAGCACCAACTAAACTTATTTAAGGTGTATCATATTTTTTACAAATTAAACAAAAATAACTGAAATTACATATTTTAGACATGTCTTACTAACTTACTTTCTACTTGTCTAACTTACTTTTGCTCTAGGTCTAATATCCCGTCCTCTGGTTGGCAACGCACCATTACCAACTTTGGTGTCTCTAGACGGCGAGAATTTCTTACCATCAGGAAATCCGTCTGCTTGTTTGCCTTCCAATATCATAAAAAAAATGTCAGATTGTCAACTTGTGTTTTTAATTAAAGTTTTCTAAGTAATATAGTAAACATCTGCAGAAATATCAAGTACAAATCAAACTAAAAGCACTATACGTGTTTAACTTTTTCTATTACTATCGTTGAAAGAAGATAGAGATAAGTTTAATGGGTTTAGCGGGTCCGCAACAAATGTAACAAAGTCTTTAATAAATTGCAGTTGTGGTAATTCTGCTGAACACAACTAAACTTATTTTAAATGTATGCTATCTTTTTCTAATTAAGCAAAAAGAAAAGAGATGAAACATTTTAGACATATCAGATAGCGATAACATAAAATTAGTTTAGTGAGTGCGCAACAAAATTACCAGCAATGTTTATGGAAACCTTAGAGTCGTTTAATCTTTCGCACGATGTCACACATTTATCCGACTGTATATGTGTGTTCCTCCACCTCTTCCATCCGGTCGAAGTGGAAGTCAACGGGCCTATGTTCAGCAGTGGACGTCTTATGGCTGAAATCATGATGATATGTGTGTTCAGATGTATGTGCATATATATAACTATGTATGTATGGATGTCTTATATGTCATCAAATTAGTAGCCTACACAGATATTGGATTTTAAAATATATACCTAGTGGCTAGATTGGCAAAAGATGCACTCGCATTTTAGCTATGAATGATAAACATTTTTGAAAAAAATGTTAGTGTTGATTATAAAAATGCTAGATTCGCCACATACATGCGGATTTTTTTTACAGAATCCCGTTTCGAAATTTCAAAACAAAATTTGAACACATTAGATTTTTTTTAGTTCGAAAGGCAAAGCTCAGTTGAACGATTCTAGTCATTGTGCTATTTAAGAAAAAAAAGTGTCGCCTTTACTAGGTCACCAAAAACTGGTACTTAAATAATAATAAACAGTTATTTAATCATTTATATTTTTACGTAGGTATGAATTAAAATATAATTATGTATTACGTAAGTTATGTATTTTATTTATAACATTTCATTGTTTGGTAAAATTTTTGCTTACTTTTGAAATTTTAATATAAAATGTCACCAGAAAACATAACTGATTTGGCAAACGCTGGTGCCATTCCGTACGGAAATTTCGAACGTGGGGTACGAGTTATAAAAAAATATGAAGGAGTTGCGTCTCGAATGTTTCTTTCGCTACGCGATTCCTAAGGCAGTGCAGACCAGTCGGAATCGCGATTCCCGTTTCGCTGCGGCCTGCTTACGGAATTTCGAAACGGAGAAATTCCGTACGGAACATTTCTGATGTGAAAGGTCCAATAACTTTATTAATTTGCTGCGTTCCAAATTTCGTTTCGTAACAGAATTCCGCATGTATGTGGCGGACCTTAAATGTATGACCGCCTCGTTGGTCGAGTGGCTAGCCTAGTCGCCTAACTACATCGACAAACCGCGAGGCTCGGGTTCGATTCCCGACGGGGGCAGGCATTTGTGTGATGAACATTTAGATGTCTGCATTTCCGGGTCTGGGTGTTTATTAAATTTATTCTGGTATCTATTTAATTATTTCTGTGTATTAGTATCGTTGACTAACACCTATAACACAAGCATATAATTTGCTTACTTTGGGATTAGATTCAATTTGTGTTACGTGTCCAGGGATTTATTTATTATACGCTTACATGATATAAAGCAAAATAAAATTACAGACACTACGGAGATTCCTAAATATAAAGATCCAAGCAAGTTAACACTTAACACGGACTCACAATTCTATTTTATTCGTCGTTGTTTATTATGACAAAATATATTTTTTTTCTGTTCTTATCGCCTCTGTGGTCGAGCGGTCCGGGTGTTGGACTTGGCTGCATGAGGTCTCGGGTTAGAATCCCGGGTCGGCCAAGAAAAAGGAAATTGGATTTTTCCAATTTTCTAATTAAAAAAAATGTTGGTCAGGATTGGAAACGTGCCCGGTAGGCTTGCCACCTATCACATTATGGGACTTAGTGTCTTCGTCTGGTCGTGGGTGCCCTGGTTGTGCCTCTGCCTGCCTCTTCGGGGATATGGGCGTGAAGATATTTTTTTTTTCTTTTCTTAATTTAGAATCCCCTATAAGTAGTAGTAACAAGAACAAAACTATTGAACATATTTACGGTAGTTTACGGTAGTCAGGGTTAAATTTAATTACAGTTTTTAAATGTTTTGGTAATAAATAATTAAATTAGTTATAAATATAAATGATTGGCTTAAAAGTTAAAGCATATGTAATTAAATAATATTTTTTATAAATGTTAAAATATTTGCACACCAAAATATGGAAGAATATGTTGATATACTTAAATATTTTTGTAACATCTCATTTACACACATATTTCCGCAAATAAATAATTTTCTTTCTTTCTTTCTTTCTTACTATTAAGCAAAAACTGTGATTTACCAAATATGCATTTTGTTTCTAGCACTATAGAGCGACAATTAATATTATTGTTATCATTTTTTTTTTATTTAAAGCGTACATTTTTTTCTAGCAAAAACAATTACAACTTAATCGAATTCTTTACAGATATTATCCATAGCCTCAAGTACATCACAAATACTAGTGGCAAATGACCTGATGTCCTCACTTTTCTTTATTTTCAGACTAGCACAATACAATTTCTTATATAAATCTGTAATTTTCTCATAGTCCTTATTAGATTTGCTTCTGCAATATTGAATAATACTCTTTAATATAAAGTGCAATCTACTTTCATACAAACAAAGCAAACTGTGTTCAGATTTTAAAGATTTTTCGTCAGTCTCTTCGGGCTTCGGAGGTTCTTTCTCTTCAGGATCTCTATATTTTATGACTTTCATTATTGAATGGCATTGTCGTAACAAGTCAATGGCATTTTGTAGTGTTTTTAGTTTGACATTTGGTGATACTGAAAGAAATAATACAAAAATAAATATGTGTGAGATTATTGAAGTTTACACTATAGAAAACACAAAATATAAAAAATAACCCCCCCCCGTGTTGGTCCGGGCTCCTTTGTAGAATAGACCATCTGCCTTCCTTTGCCAGGCAGTTCGTAAAAGGCGAGCAAAGGCTCACCGTCACTAACACCGTGACATCTGACTAGGTGGTAGAGTTTCGCAGCGACTCACCCGGATTGGTACCACCGCCTTACCTATTCCTGCCGCCATAACGTCACGACGTGTTCCGGTTCGGAGGGTAAGGTAGCCGGTAAACTTACTTTTGCTCGAGGCCTAACATCCTGACCTCAGGTTGGCAACGCACCATTACCATCTTTGGTGTCTCTAGGCGGCGTGAATTTCTTACCATCAGGAAATCCCTCTGCTTGTTTGCCTTCCTATAACATATAAAAAAAGAGTGGTTTGGGGTGTTAATTAGCCGGTGCTGGCCATCTATTATATCAACGATGTTTGGTATCTATGGATGACGAATAGATCTATGTTCACCATCAGGAACTCTGTCGCTTAGTTTTATTTACCCCCCCGAAGATACCACCGTCTTACCTATTTCTGCCACCATAACGTCATGACGTATTTCGGTTCAGAGGGTAAGGTAGCCGGTAAACTTACTTTGGTGTCTCTAGGCGGCGGGAATTTCTTACTATCAGGAAATCCGTCTGCTTGTTTGCCTTCCAATGTCATAAAAAAAAAACATTTGGGATGTATAATAATATTAGTAGTAAAGGTTGTACCTGTGCCAGGCTATAGAATAAACTTAAAAGGCGCATTAAAATTTTGGGCGAATATGTAGAAATATATTCAACACCACTGTGAAATGCCCAGAAAATTCCTAAAGCACATAACAATTAATAAAGTTAGTATTACTTATTTTGTGCAAGTTTGAAACTAAGCGCGACTAAAGTATTTATTTATATTGTAATAAGCATTGCTAAAATAGGAATAATGACGCAACAACATAAATAGTTGTCAATGTGGGTTCAGGCTCTGGGTAGTATTTTTTTTATTGTTTCTGACCGATTAGTCATTCATTCTTTATTTTATTTATTTTTTTATACAAGAGGAGGCAAACGAGCAAGTGGGTCGCCTGATGGAAAGTGATCACCGCCGTTTAAGGACATCCGCAACACCAGGAGTATAAAAGATGCGTTGCCGACCTTTAAGGAATGAGAACGCTCTTTTTTTAAAGGTCCCTAAGTCATAATTATTTGGGAATACCGCCCTCGGTAACTGATTCCACAAAGGTGTTGACAAACCTTTCTATATTATGAAATATGCATGTGATGGTTATAGCAATGACTTCTACTGTAGCAAATTGCAGAAATATCGTTCAAAATCATAAATATTACTACACGCAAATATGAAAATGAAGCTCTGAAAAGATGGCAAGATACAACTGTATTATGAATCGCTGTCTTCTAGTGCATTAAACCGATGAACTACCGATCCATGTTAGTATAAAATGCGTAGATAATACCTGAAGCATGAGCCTCCAAAGCGGCGACATGTTCCATCTGCACCGTGAGGAACATTGCAGTGTCTTCTAGAGCAGCAAACTGTAGAGCTGCCTTCTCGTAGTTACTGCACGTGTTGGACAGCAGAGTGCGGCGCCGGGGACCGTCTTCTTGTGTGTTTCTGCACCAGACGTCATAGGCGTATTTATTATATTGTGATTATTGTAATACTAGCTGCGCCCCGCGGTTTCACCCGCGTAAGTCCCAATCCCGCTGGAACTCCGGGATAAAAAGTAGCCTGTATGTTATTCTGGGTCTTCAGCTACCTACATACCAAATTTCATCGTAATCGGCTTTGTAGTTTTTGCATGAAAGAGTAACAAACATCCATACATCCATACATACAAACTTTCGCATTTATAATATTAATAGGATAATCGCCTCTGAGCCCTTGTGGTCATACATTGGTATTGACTACGTGAGGTTCAGGGTTGATTTTCGGGTCGGGCATCATAAAATAAGTTCTTTTCAATTTTCTAACAAAAGCAATGTTGCCTGGCTGTAGATAGGATTGCCAGCTATCATATTGTGGGCTTAAGTAGTAACTTCGGGTAAGCGTGGGTGCTTTATTCGTACCTCTGTCTAGCTTTTCGTTGATATGAACGTGAAGATACTTTTTTCATCACAGTGTAACTAGTGGTGTTTTATTATCAAACAGACAGATTTCCTAACACAATAAATACATGTCGCTTGTAGACATCAAGCTTCGCCAATCTGAGGCTGGGATCTGAAGCTTATTAACTTGTATTGTATGTAGGTGATATTTACTCCGTGCCATCAGTCAGCCTTCCATGGCCGTCAAAAAATAAGATTACATATGCTTGTTCATGTAATATACATTCATGTAATAAGACAGCCAAAAAGCACAAGACTTTTCTGATGGTAAAACTCTTACTCTTGCTGTAAAAAACAATCTTGGCCTATAGACATCACAGATGTTTCAAGTACATCGCTGTCTTGTAACCGGGG
>NJDD01006120.1:6716-23553 GCA_002245505.1 Calephelis nemesis | reverse complement strand
GATCATCCGCTTGATTGTAAAGGCTTCGTTTTTCCGCACTAAAACAGATGTTCACGTTCATATTATTAAGGTCTTACTATTTAACAAAGTCATATGTTAATAAAAAAATATCTCTCTGCAAATTAATATTCAAGGAATTCAGTATTAATACAATGTTTACAAAATTTCGCGTGATCAGAGTCGGCCAAAGTAGTTTACAGTTATAATAAATAAAACAACAACATTTGAATTCACTTAAAAAACTAAAGCTCAAATCGTACAAAAATTCACCTTAATTTTCGATGGCGTAGCGAGGATATTGTTAAATAAATCCTATTAATATTGTAAATGCGAAAGTTTGTATGTATGGATGTATGGATGTTTGTTACTCTTTCACGCAAAAACTACAAAGCCGATTACGATGAAATTTGGTATGTAGGTAGCTGAAGACCCAGAATAACATATAGGCTACTTTTTATCCCGGAGTTCGCGCGGGATTGGGACTTACACGGGTGAAACCGCGGGGCGCAGCTAGTTGTTTATAATTAAGATATATCATTTCTTCCTGTGGTATATGGATTGAAGTTAAAGTTCTTGATAGCTTACTGGTTTTTTACTTTATACGGAGGTATATTTATTTGAACAACGATATTCGATACGATTCAGAAGTTAAAGGTGGTCTAACAAGTGTTTGTACGACATAACTAAAATTCGGAAAGTGATACAGCTTAGTCGTTGATTGTGTTCAGTAATATTGTTAGTGTATGTAACATTGAAAACTTATGGAAAAAGCATATTACAAAATCAGTGACTACATTGATGACAAGGATATTTGGACATAATACTTAATGCCTAATTACAGGCTCCAAACATCTCGTCACAATATTATCATTTTGTTGTTTTTTTTTCTTCTAATTAATTTGAAAATGTATATATTTTAAGTTATTTTTTAAGTTTATATCTTCTTGTTCGCTAATGAATGTTATTCTATTATTGTTGTTGACATTAGTTTTTCATAATATTATCTAATTGCAATTTTTGTTAATGAATATTATTTGTTATTGTTGTTGACATTAGGTTTTCATAATATTAATTGTAATTATTATTGATTTGTTGTGACTTTCAATAAGAGATAATTTTTATCCTATGTTGAATAAAAATATTTGACTATTGACTATTGCCAATGTTGGCATTTGTGAGCGACAATAAAGACTGTTTTCAAAGGATATGGGGCAATTATATATGGAACATGGTCAAAGAAAAACAAGCTGGTGCCCACTTATGGAAGTGCTTTTATTTAATGGTAGTGATGTGTTTACATTTTTCGAAAACTTTACTCCGCTGTCATGGATAGTTTCACAGTTATGATTTTTTAATATCTTAATTTTTAGTAACAAAACCAAAATTAGATGTAAAAACTGTGTTTTAAACGATTACTATTACTTTTATTAGCGTATTTCCATTAGCGGATTATGTCAACCAAGTAACTGTTGAGATTTCTTATAAAATATTAAGTGACAATATGTTTAATGATTGTTTTTTGTAAGATTTTTTTTTCAGACAGCAGAAAGTTGTTCTAATACAAGTGTCAAGAATTTGCAGCATTATTGAAGTTATGCAGAAAAGTGACCAAGCTGCAATAGGCTTGGGTAGCGCGCATCTAATTATTTAATACTAGCTGCGCCCCGCGGTTTCACCCGCCTAAGTCCCAATCCCGCGGGAACTCCGGGATAAAAAGTAGCCTATATGTTATTCTGGGTCTTCAGCTACCTACATACCAAATTTCATCGTAATCGGCTTTGTAGTTTTTGCGTGAAAGAGTAACAAACATCCATACATCCATACATACAAACTTTCGCATTTATAATATTAATAGGATGTTTCGAACTTTTAAAAAAACATAAAATAATGATAATCTTAATAACTATCCACATCTTAAACTTATACATATTAAAAGAAATAAACAATATATTCGTAGCTTTCATTTAAAATTAGTATTCGAAGTGGCCGCTAACTTCTATTTTCAACCTTTGGTCCAGAAGTGCCCACTCTCATTGGGGAGAATAAAGTGGCATATTATAGACCAAATACAAATCTAGGTAGTAACAAATGCGATGTCAGTGGAGAGATAAAAAACTCACCTAAAACCCCCTTGATCGCTGTGAGCCTTGAACCTCAAGTATCTTGCCTTGTTACAGTACAGTAGTGCCAGATTCGGCACGTCGTTGACTTGCTCGAAGATAGTGGTCGCTTCCTCCAGGCACTCCGCGGAACGCCGAGACAGGGAGGTGAACTGCTTCATCAGGAGCTTTGCTTTAGGGTCCTTCGGATCGGATTCCTCCACATACTTTACGTAGAATTCTGTTGCAAATATACTTTTCTATTTTAATATCCTTTGGAAGATGGATGACTTAAGCAAGGGGAACATTGTTCTTAAATCTCTGACCGTCACTTATTCCTGTGACTACTCTTTCATATTATTATCACAATTTTACCTATTCGTACCGCACCAAAAACCAGTGCTTTTCATGGTAGTAATTCGATTTGATATTTCAGTCTGTAGATTTAACACTTAGGAGCTTAAGACCATAACCTCAAATTTGCAAAGTACCATTAAAATCTATTATGTCTATTCACTTGTAATTAACTTATCAAGGAATATCTGCTTTTTGCCCTTAAATAAAGTACGAGTAACATAATTTAAGCGCAATTATAAAACTTCAAAAAACCGTTTTCAATTTCACTACAAAGTCGTGATTTAGTACTTCGTTAAAAACAGAAATTTATACATTATTAGGCGCTACACTTTTCAGTTGTCAGAAATATTTTTTTTATGACATCGTGACACGAGTAAAACTCAACTACCACTAATGAGATCGTTACAAATTTATATGGGACTCAACAAAATCAGCTAAACTATAAAAAATTACATCGGACCACCTAGGAATCATAACGTACCTCTCGAAAAAAAAGGATCACAATCTGTTATTATTGCGTTGTAAATTTGTATTGTATATCAAATCAAAATCAAAGTCAAGTAATCTCGTAACAAATATATAAAGAAACATAGGCGAATTGATCATCTTCTTTTTGGAGTCAGTTTAAAATATACTTACGTTGTGCATCATTCATATATCTCACAGCCAACTCATTTCTCACAGAAGCCCGTCTTCTTTGCAGCTCAGCCCGTCTGTCCTCTCCTCCCGCTGTCCCGTCACCTCCCGCTTTTCCTTCCTTTCCTGCTTTCCCCTCCTTTCCCATTTTTTCCTCCCTCTCTCCACTGTAGTGTTGCTCAGCGCGGCTGTAGAACTCACAAGCGCTGACCATTGCTTCAGTCTCGCTGACCGGCAGGGCCACATCTAGACAGAAAAAAAAATTCAAACATTCCTTTGTAAAGACAAAATAATTGTTGGCAAAAACGCAAACAAAAATTAGTTCAATATTTTCCATTGTTAGCTCTAGACGAATTTTTAGTAAAAAAATTCTTCAGGAAATCCGTTTGAGATCATGTCCGAATAATTTAAACATGTTCTTGCGGATATATCTCGGCTTACCAATATCGAACTCGTCGCCTCCATCTCCTTCCGTCTCCTCCGCCATGTCCTTCTCAATCTCTACTCGGATATCACTGTCAATCTCATGGTCAGTCTCAAACTGTTTTTTAAAGTGCTCCAACCTTAAAATTAAAATCATTTTTAGTATTTTTATTGCAATAAACAAAAACATGAATCATTACATTTAAAATTAAAACACGATACAAGTGAAACTTCAGTAAATCGACAAAAGAATGAGATGAATATGTATTTGTGTCTCTTACCTGCAAAAGAATGAGATAAATATATATTTGTGTCTCTTACCTGTCGTTTTTCCGTTGCACCCGTTTTGAAATCACAACGATTCTAAAGAAGTTTCACTTCAAAAATATTTAAACTACCAACAGGATCCTGATCAAATTTAAATTGTACAAACCAGAAAGCACCTGTTTTTATACATAAAAGTTGTAGCAATATTAATTTAAGCATTATAAGGTTTTGTGCTAAGGGTTTTATTTTAAACAAAATAATACATTGGATTCAATAAGCAGTTACATTATTTATTTTAAAATCATAAACACAATTGAATCACGTGTGACATTTTACTAAAACCTAAACCCTATCATGTGACAGTCATCTTAATATATTATCACAAATTTGTAAAAAAAAATATGATCAATTTATTACAAAATGCCACCATTTCACATTGGGTACACGAATTTCAATTATTACGACATAACTAAGACCAACTATTCTCTCGCTGACGCCAAAACTCCAAATAAAAAAGTTTTTGTTATTTTTTTTCCTGTAGTTGTGTCAATGTCATTTAACCCTAATCTGTAATGTCAACTTATCTGTCAACTGTCACTGCTCACTTTGTGATTTCCCATCTCTGTGTGTAATATTGTTGTGTTTCCAACTATCATTATCGATCAAAGCTATTGAAAAACCAACAAAGTGAACAAGCTTTACCTCTCCCAATGTTTACTCAGCTGGAAGAAATTATCTCCAACCCTTCCGATCAAGCAGCTCGCGTCTACCACTCTACTTTTGATTATCATGTTGCTCAAGAGCTTCTGGCATTTGCTGGCGATACCTGCAAAACACTTTAGTATGTAAAAGTAGCTCTTATAATAATAACTTGCAGTAATCTTAATAATCTAATTGATCACCTTTCCTAGGTGTTACCATTTACGGAAAGCAATTTCAATCATGTAGTCGGGTTTTTGTTAGTATTTTGTTTAGCGTTAAGATAGTGAACAAGAACGCGACTGTCCTGATGAAAAAAGACAGCTGATGTCTATAGCCACCACATATATTACTGGCGCAATATACGGCCGGGATCTTAGGCCACTTATGCACATACAAAAGTGAAACAGTATATAAAATACCTACAAACGTTAGAAACGCACACTCATACAAACAAGCGTCTCGTCGAGGCCTCTAACGGCCAATGTTAATAATATTTCACTAAAGATGGATTTCAAGCAGTCTAGATAGCTGCGTATCCGCCGGCCTATCCTATACCAAATTGCCATATTTATCCTGTCCACAGATATGTTATTGGCAAGCGATAACATAAAAATGGATCAAAATATCAATCTTGGACAGCAAGTTTTGGATTAGGATTGATTATTAATATTGTTAAGTTAGTAAGTAAGTAAGTAAGTAAGTTGTTTTCACGGTGCTGCAGTAACAAGTGCCGTGACACATCTAGTGGTCACGTTGTTCTTTGTTTCCACGACCTATGTAATGTATTGTAAAATTGCCACAAGCGTATTCGTCTTTTACTGGACGTCTTGTATTGACTTGACTTTACAAAATAATGAATCTACATAAATAAAAGAAAATCGTTTTAGTTCCACTATTTATAACTCATGCACGGCTGAATTTGGCTGAAAATTGACGGGAATGTAACTTAGAACCAAAAAACAAATAGGATACTTTTAATCCCGTTCAACTAAGAAAAACAACATTTAATTTTTTTCCATACGAACTGTACGGATGAAACTAAGTTCGCCGAAAAGGCTAGTGCTAAAATAAAAAGATAAGAATTTTATCAAATAGCCTTAGTTTCCATGCTATTTCATGTTTGTACCGTGACGTATGCAAGTCTATTGGCAACACTACCATCTAGTATAATTTATTTGGAAAGTCTTTTTAGTGTGCATCAAATCGCTAAAGTAATTCATCCATACCAATATATTTTAAAGAAAATCCATACTGAGAGTCCGCATAACTATACTCGGCTAACGTAGCATATGCGAGGCAAATTTTCTCATACAGCAGCGTCTTCAAGTGCAGCTTCCATGCGAAGTTGTCGTCTCTGTTCGGCTCGTGCCAGGGCATTTGGTTCTCTTTACAAACCAATATCGCATTCTTATCTACAGAAGAATTCGTCTCGATGAGGTAATTTCCCGATTTCTCAGATTTCTTGTCCCTTTTCCTTCTCCTGCTTCTAGATACGTGCTCTTTTTGATCTTTCTCTTTACGTTTGATTGGCTCGTAGTTCATTTTGATTGGTTCGTACGGGTTTGCCATTTTTGGGTGTTGTTCTTCCATTATTATTTGTTGTTTGAGGCGCTCACGTTCTTCTTCCTGTTGTGTAATTATTAACATGCTGTTATTGTTAATACTAATGTAATATAAATTTCAAATAGTTACCAGTGATAAAGTTTAAGCAAAACTTAAACACGCTTCCGATGTAAGTCAAAGTGTCGTTGCGTAGCACTCATTTCTAGGTAGGTATGCGGGGAAGTGAGAAAGCATGGAGCGCTCTTGCTCATACTCATTCATGAGGTTGAGATTATTATTTATATTATTATTATTACAGAGGTTGAGTACTATTGCGTAAAACTTGTTTGTGTCCTAAATGTTCAAATTTTGCGCGAAACATATAAACGCGTGAAATAGTCTTGGGAAGAAATAGGATAATTTTGTTACTGATAAAACATATAGATTAATACACGTACGTACATACACGGGTAGAGCAAATAAAATAGAAGAACAAATAAGATAATGTACAATAACAAATATGATGCCATTTGTGTTCAGCGGGCGAGCGCTAGCGTGCGTACGTGCGTGCGTGCGTGGTTGCGTGCGTGCGTGCGTGCGTGTGTGTGCGTGCGTGCGTGCGTGTGTGTGCGTGTGTGTGTGTGTGTGTGTGTGTGTGTGTGNNNTGGCGAGATGGTGCAAGGCCCGCAGCCCCAGCAGCGCGTGCCGCAGTGCACGCCCGCACCGCGCCGGCGCGCTCTCGCCCAGCCCCGCACTACCAGTCTTACTCTTGTCTTCCTGAATCAGAACACAAAAACTTAGATAAGGAAGAATCAAATAAGCGAACTAATCCACCTGCTGAGAAGTGATCACTGTCGCCCAAACACAACGACATTTTAGAAATCAGTATGCTCTTTTCTTCCTTCCTCTAAGATAAATTAGGTTTTCCTTGAACACTCGATAAATAATTATTTTCTTAATTTATCCTTTCATCTAAAAAGTCACAAGAGGAAACTTGTATTTATTTTTTTAGCAAAGACGAAAGAAATGAGGAGAAATACTGAAATAAATTATTCAATACAATATTTAAATTGAATTCTAATTTGAAATAAGGAATGAACATATATAACACACCTAAATTGCTGACATCAATATCATTTTTTTATTAGGTACATTATCCATTCCATTCTCTATTATACAAAACCTACAAAATTATGGATTAAATAATTATAGTTTTAAAATTTAGACGAACGTTGATACACTGATAAAAATCTAATAAATATAAACCTACTCTGTTTTCTGTTTGGGGATCAGCTCTGTGTCTCAATTCAAGTCCCCTCACATGGAGTGCGAGCTGCCCCATCGACGAATCTTCCTCTTTTTCTGCAGCCTCCCCTTCTTTTTCTTCAAGATTTTCCTCCTACATAAAAATAAACAAAAGTTAATTCCTTAAAATCATTGTATAAATTCACAAATAATTAAAAGTAATCACTAATAAAAGATAAATAATTAAAAGTAATCACTAAAAAATGCACTCATGATTTTCTTACTTGATCATGATTGACTTACACATCAAAGATGGGTAATCCATTGAATATAAATATAAAAGCGAATATTTTATTTAAGTTATGCAAACTTTTTTTGGTTTTGATAGCTCTTTATTACGCCTATTACATTTGCTTCTCAAAATAAGTTCAGGGTGCTGATTATGTAACTCAGTTGCCAACTCAAAATGGAAAAGTGTACATCAAATAGCTGTCAAATGACGTCATTTGTGTTTGCTATCTCTGTTGTATTTCTGTTGGTCACTAGAGATAGCAAATATAAAACACGTCATTTGACAGCTATTTGATGTACACTTTTCCATTTTAAGATGGCAACTGAGATAAGTAATCAGTACCCAGAATAATCCCCTTGTTGTCATCCGGCTCGAAGGACCAAAAAATGTCACACTTCTCTTCTATGTTTTTACTTAGGCCCGAGTTCACCAAGTAGAAAATAACCATCGTTTAGTTAATCATTGATTTAACACTGAACAGTTGATTAAACCCTTAGCGTTTTTTTAGTGTTCACAAACAATTTCAACACATCTGTTAACTAAACAAGCGTTTATTAATCTTCACCACATCTCAGCGCCAGATGCGTCAGGTTGTATAATACTACTGTTTAAGGATGTCACTATTCAGAGTAGAATTGCGTAGGGAATAACATGTTACAGAATTAGTAGCGTTTCATATTATACAGCAAAATTGTATAATTCTTTATGGACTCCAAAACCTTACACAAATCTCCTATTTTTAAATAAGTCGGTTAAACATTATTTTTGTTTGTTGTCTAGTATGGGTTAGGTATCTGATTTGTTATTCTTGTGCGCATTTGTAATGATTTGCTGTAAAATTAACCTTGTTTAATTTCATTCGTAATGTAAGATAACAGGGCACGTAACAAAAATTTTATTACTAATGAAAAAGCTACCTAAACCAAATCGGTACTAAAATAGGTATCAACAATGAAATTAATCTAGAACACAGGTGTAACAAAAGGTAGGTAGATAGATAAGTACATATAGTAAAAAAGTAATAAAACTAAATCTGTAATTTTTTTAAAACAGTATGACGTATTGTATACTTTTGTCGGGTTGTCTATTGGTTTAGACACAAAAACTCCTAAAGGGACTTTCAGTAACTTTGTTCATAATAGCTTATAGCCCGGATCAACATTTAGAATAACGTTAACTGCGGCAAAATCTTTCGTTTCCATCACTAAATACGAAAAATCACTTCAACTTGTGTACAAAGTCGCGGGCAACAGCTAGTATAGAAAAAGAATTGGCGCGTTTACAAATTCCAACAGAAGTAATACCGAGATTTGAAAAAAATCGATAGCAGCTGCAAGCAATTTCTAACAGATGACAAGATAACCAATGTTTAAACCACCTCGGCTAGTACGTTTAAGTTAATCAGTCGTTTAAGACACATAACCAATGTTTAGTCTATGGTGAACAGTAAATTCAATATTAAACATCGTTTACGATATAACCGATCGATTAAAATATAACCATCTGTTGGTGAACTCGGGTCTTAGTCTGTTAACGAAACATACAATACGTACAGTTTCTTTTTTTGTTTAAACTTATACAAATAATAAAACTAGTACCTTCTCAGTGGTGTCACTCATTATTTCAATTTCTATTTCGTCTTTTTCTTGGCCGTTTAGGTCCGTCTCACTCGCACCTTCATTTTTAGATCCTCGAGAAAACTCTGCGTATCTGCCGAATTCGGATTCTTCCTCAGAATCGGAGCTTTCATCTACAATGTTATTATCACACGAATTTGAAAATAGTTGAAACAGTCAAATGATTTAAAGATAATATAACAATGAAATTATGAGGAAGCTTACTGAAAGATCATTTTAAATTGTTGTCTTTTGCTCCACGCTTTAAGTCTTTTTTCAAGACCAGTTTTACGTAGTCGTCGATCGTGTCTCTAAACTAACCTTTGACGGCTGAACTGACCCAAATTTAATATCTTTTTAATGCAGATAGCTTTGACTCATGAACAGTTATGTGCCAACTTCACATCGGACATTCTTGACCTAACTTTTTATAAATGAACCATGAAAATTGCATGGATTTTTCTTACCAACCTTTAAAATTGGGACTCGCCGGATTTGTAGTAGCAGGTACGTATAAATCTGCTAGCATGTAGTGCGAAGACGCAACTATTTGAGGGTAGCTCTCAACCTTCAACAACTCAACCACATGTTCCAACAACTGCTTCACATGTTTCGTCCTGTTCATCAACCTCATATTCCTGGCGACACGGTACAGCAACATGGCCACTGGCGTTGTGAAAGGATTATCCAACCCATCCGGACATAACGAGGTAAGGTCATATAGTTTAACAACGTCATCGTGGGGTCCTTTGAACAACCAATATGTGTGACCAGCCTTTGTCGCATTACTTTTTAGGAAGGAAAGGATATTCTGTGCAACATTCCTTATGACTTTTGGGGAGAATTTCGAGTTCTCCATATTTGGAAGGTCTTCGGTCTTCATTGGTTCGTATCTTTGGACGATTCCGTCCAAATGATAACACATTAAAACTTCGGGAACATTGCACATGAGGTTATCGAGCCAATAGTCAATTCCGGTGAGGACGTTTATAGGTTCCCTTGCATCTCTTAAACGAAGACTGACACAAGGGCGGTCTTTGTCCCCAAATATTGGGAGGTTGCTGCCGATTAACATGTGTATATCTTCGAAAGTCCACAGAACGTTCCGATTGTAACTCTGTTCGTTTGATGGTTCTTCTGGTCGTGTTTCTGGTTCTGGCAGGAAAGGACCTTAAAATAATTCAAATAAATTAATACTTCAATATTATACATATCTTGTGTTGTACACACAGGGAAGGTCAAACTAATTATGTGCGAGGGTTTGGTGTTTGATTTAGGTAATTTATAAAGTACTAGCAGAGCCGGCATACGTTGTCTTGTCCTAACTATGACAATTGTTTTTATATGAACCTTCTCTTGGTGATAACTAACACAATAAAAAAAATAGCAAAATGGGTCCATCCTTTCACGCGTGGAAGCAAAGAATCTCTGCTGCCAGTAATTTATTTATTCGACAGTCAATGATAAATAAATTCAGATTAGTTTTAGTTCAATAGACTAGTAAATTGAAAGTGAACTTCATTTGTATAAAATATTTAAACATTCCTAAATTTTGACCTTGGAAGGTTTTTGTCTAGGATAACGATGATGGAACCTTCACCCTCACTCTTTATATCTACGATAGCATTTTAGGTTGTATGTGCACTAGCCCGTACCTGTCAACATGGGCGGGTGTGGTTCACTTTCCGGCAACGGTTCCGGCCGTTCCACCACACTGTGGGACAGGAACTTCTGTGTCAGCTGCAGCGCTGAACTCGGACTCGGCGCTAACGTTAAAGACATTCTTTCCTATCAACAAATACTCGTTGTAAGACCAACTTTAGGAATCGGAATTCTACATGATTTAGGGAAGGTTTTAAAGATAACTGAATGAGTAAGAATTTGAGGAAACTTGGAAAAACCTTAGAATTTTTCTCATACAAAATGAACGGATGGAACTTAATTCGCTGGGATAGATAGTTATAAAAATACTTCCATAATTGGAGATTTAGTTACAAGTGACATTTCTACTAATTCCTTCTAATTTGTTGTGCAACTAGTTTATAACTTGTCCGAACGCGAGATGGAACGGACGTCTGGTCCCATACAATATATTTCTTTTCCTTTTTGACGGATTTCCTGATGGTAAGAAATTCACGCCACCTAAAGACACCAAAGGTGGTAATGGTGCGTTGTCAACCTGAGACCGGGATGTAAGGCCTCGAGCAAAAGTAAGTTTACCGGCTACCTTACCCTCCAAATCGGAAAACGTCATGACGTTGTGGCGGCAGGAATAGGTAAGGCGGTGGTACCAATCCGGGTGAGTCGCTGCGAAACTCTACCACCTAGTCAGATGTCACGGTCTTAGTGATGGTAAGCCTATGCTCGCCTTTTACGAGCTGCCTGGTAGGAAGGCAGATGGTCTATTCTACAAAGGAGCCCGGACCAACACGGGGGAAAAAATGACAGCATTTCTATAAACAAAGCGCATTGTTGATGTCAATATGCAATAGTTGATAATATACGACAGTACTACTTTTTAAATTATGCGGATCGGCTTCATACTTTTTACACTTCATACTTTTATTTTTAAATTGGCTGACCTAATCTCAATTTATTTAGATATCTTAATTGGATTTTTCTTTTCTAATAGTAGTTGCATAAGTCTAAATAACTTACGATCTATGCTGTTTTGTTAAAATTGATCAAGAGTTACATTCGATCAAACTAATTAATGGTTCGTTTAAAAAGTCGTGGACGTATGCTACTATATAACACTTGGTACTTTATTATATGAAACTACATCTCTAAATTCTAAACAATGACAGATGAAAGATTGACAAAACAGATATACCTACAATGTGAAGGTGGATAGACGTCCTACACATCTATCCACATTCACATTGTAACCTAACCTGCGTTGGCATTTGACGATCAAATTGACCTGATTTTAGCCGGTTGTTACGAGTCATCGAAACTGGCGTATTTGCATGAAAAGAGCAGTGAATGTATAGGAAGCGAGGTAGGCCTGCAAAGTCATGACAATTGGTACTCGATACTGTGCCTACCCCGTAAGGCATGACGATAAGTAAATAAATTGTAAACCTAATTAACAAATGTGTGTTTTTATTACCATGCTAATTGATGTATAAATTCGAAGATCTAATAAAAATTAAGACAGACATCTGATTAACATAATATAGAGATCGTCTAAGCTGAAATGACGCGCCTCACTATTTAATTGTTCTATATAGATGTGTTAATGCGAATGTTAATAATGAAATCTCTATGTGAGTGACATTTTTTTTCGGGAATTATGATCCGAAAGCGTACAGTAGTACTATTTAAATTATGCGCTTCGGCTATATTCGTCAAGCTCCGAAACTTGAATGTATTTAAAAGATATCTAAATAATATTAAGTAATCGCAGTGATCTCGAAGCTTCGCGATTCGCAAAATCATATTACGTATCATGAATGTGTTCATGTGCGCGGGCGTAAGTTAAGTACGCTTTTCTTGTGACGGTGCGTGCGAGTGTGCGTGTGAGCGCTTGTGTGCGTGTGCGTGTGTATGTGTGTGTGAGTGTGGTTATGTCGAACTACCCACCTTTTCTGACATTGTCTTTAGTATATTTTCATAAAAAAAATCCTTTAACCACGACCATTCGGACTTCATTAAGTAGTTATAGACATCGAAGTCATCCAATAATAATGTATTCTCTACTCTATGAACCATCATGCTGACCTGCAATGAAAACAATAATTAAAAACTTTATATTTCTTCATAGTAACGAGAGGCAAACACAGCCAAATTAGCCTTCAGTTGAAGATCATATTCACAACTCACAAAAAACGGGAAAGATTTTCTTTAATAAAAACAACAAACCCATACAAGCCAAAGATTAAAATAAAATTGAATAAGTGCAATGATGGTGACAGTATGTTGCCTAAGGCTGGAATGTTACGCCTATTATATAAACTGCCCTCTAAACTGGAAAACAACAATGGTAAAGGATGACGACGATGACAAATCCATGGAAAACAGGCACAATTTGAAAGCACACCATTAGCATTTTATTGTTCACTAGCCGACCAGTCGGACTTGGGTTCGCTTGACATTAACAGCTACTAAAAGTCTGCATCGACAAAAAAAAATGTTTTCCCCATTTTCCCTGCAATTTTCCTGTGTTTGAAGTGAAAACCTCTTAAGCAGTGGCACACTTTCTTTGGAATGGGTAAAAAATTCTAAATTTGCATCAGGACACGTGACCTGATCATAAATTCGTGGACGGATGGAGAGTAAACGGCCAGCGCGGTAAAGGAGAGGAAGTATCCTTTTTTTTTATGGCGCGGCGAAAATGTATACCTGCGCTTGCTGTTTCGTTTAGACGGCGCAGGGCGCTTGCGCGAATGTTCGTGTTGTCATGTTTGTGTACGATAGCGCAATAAATGAATACTGTAAATGATAGTACTTTTATACTGATAAAGCAATTCGTGCAAAATTATTCTCTAACCATTCCAAAATAACAAAAATGCACAACGTTAATATTCAAGTTTTCACTTCTGTCGGCACTCCCGGAGTGCAACACGTCGTTTTTTTTCATAAGAACCTTCTCGTGACAATAAAATAACTAAAAAAAGAATTAGCAAAATTGCTACATATATTCAGGCGAGATGCGATGATCACGCGAAACGGGGATCATTTTTTACATAATATACAGATATGCAACATATTATACTCTGGTTCGTCGTTTTGCCTACTATACTACCAGAATGCTGCAAAACAAACAAGTTAAGGTAGGATGGAAGTGTTCTATGAATATTTTCGAATTCTTACTAATATATTGTGGCCTTTTTATTTGCTATTTTTGCTGTGTTAATTCGAAATTAAAGTAGCAATACTTACTGTGCCATTTGGTTGGTACGGTAATTTCAAAAGCTTTTTAATACATTCTGCATCAGATATAACGTCCACTTCGCCTACGCAGTCGGGAAACATGTGTGCCATTCTGAAACTGTAATTAAGATTGCTTTGAAAGATACATACCTATTTTAATATTGTAGCACAAATTCCTAAAATGACTAATTCCTTACAGAATAAATTCTACAAGGTGAATTCCCTTTATTTGCTATCTTCTGTAAGATATTTCTTCCAAAACAGGTATTTAAATTCTTAGACAACATTAAAGAGATCAAACGAAAGTTAAAATTACTGTGATTAAAATGACTTTTAGTGTAGAGTTTGGCACTACGTGAGTCAAATGATAAAATATTCCTTAATAGTATTGAAAACCAAAAGTCATTTTAATCGCATTATTTTTTGTGTGTAAAATCTTTTTTTCAACGTATCAAATACTGGCTAAAAATTTTAAGACCTATTTTGGAAGGACCTTATATTTAAAACCATGCTGATTACCATAGCTGGGCGTCGTTGGTTTTTTTATGATATTGGAAGGCAAACAAGCCGACGGATTTCCTGATGGTTAGAAATTCACACCACCTATTAGGTGGTGTGAATTTCTATCTATCTAATGATACAAAAAGTGTTAATGGTGCATTACCAGCCTGAGGCTGAGATATTAGGCTTCGAGCAAAAGTAAGTTGTTAATCGCTAATCTGATAATAACAAAGTTAACTTCATTAATTGTGCAAGTTCGATTTCGGTAAATTTACAGTAAGTTTAAGTTAATGTTAATATGTGAAAATTGCATTTTTCATATTGTTGCGTTAATGTCCTGCTTAAATAATAGCACTAAGTTAAAAATGTTTAATAGCCCCGACAAAACCAACAAGTAATGTAGCTAAGAACCATTTCAATTATGTCAGTTTTCAAACAAGAAATCCGCATAGGTACCTGTCGTGTGCTATTTATTTTGGGGTCAAAGTGATTCTGCTAACGTTGAGGTTGGAGGTCACCAAACAAAAAATACTTTTTCCTGGTAATTGTGTTGCATAAAAATAATTTGTTAGATATTTTAATAATTTAATTATTAGTGTATTGGTGGGTGTATATCACTACATAGTATAAAACAAAGTCGCTTTCTCTGTCCCTGTGTCCCTTTGTATGCTTAAATCTTTGAAACTACGCAATAGATTTTGATTCGGGTTTCTTTGATAGATAAAGTGATTGAAGAGGAAGGTTTATGTGAATATTTTATACCCGTGCGAAGCTGAGGTGGGCCGCTAGTTGTTAATATCTTTGCAACTTTAATCCTGCTTACAAGCTGATGTTATAATTTATTTACTTTGGTATAAATAAAAATATAAAATTAAAAACAGCACCCACCTTGACAGCCCAGTGCCTCCAGTCAATATTTGCTTAAGTCCATAAGTATCTATCCCACCCCAGTTAGTGGGGGGTAGGTTAAGATCTGTGTTACACTGCAGTCTTGCATAGCCCACAGGACTTTGGAATGCAGTGTACTTAACCACAGCAGTGGACTTCACTCCTGGTGATGGACTCCGATCCTAGAACAGAAATGAATTAAAATATTTCCAACATTCCTATGTGTGACAAACATTTGGAAATATAGACTACTAATGCAAAAAACTGACATTTCATTAACCCCAGGCTAATTAAAGCTAAATAACTCTTATTTATGTATGGCTGGAAAGAAAAATAACTTTAACAAAGACAGTTGTGATTAAATATATGCAAAAAAATACAACACTTAGATGTAATGAACTATAGATGTAATGATTTATTTCCTTGTCTCAGATTCAATCCTGATTTATTTAAGTACATATCTACTGCAGTCTGCACATCAGTTTGTAGGGCTAGTACAGATAAACCTATCCGTATTTCACTGTTATTGGGCATGTGCTAGAAATTATTATAGAAGATTATTTAAATACAGCTGTAGAATTCATCTTTTATGACAAACATATATTCATGTGAATAGAAAAATATTTACTAATAGCTCTTTCTAGCTTCACACTGAGACGGCACGGTAGAGAAACTTCGATGTTGTCATAACATACATATAAACCTTTCTCTTTAATCACACAAAATTTAAAAAAAAACCATCAAAATCTGTTGCAAAATACATAGATACAGACAGTTGAAAGTAACATTTTATACTATGTAGTGATACTGATCCTCTAAAATGTAATAAGATGTCATTTGACAGCTTTCACATATAACAGCATCCTCACTGCAGTTATAACAATATTAACTGCACAATATGTACATATACACAGATCTTCATGGACGTTCCTAACACTTCAAACAGAACCCCTCATTGGACAAGTGGATAGCGCACATGTCTAACTGCACCTACCAACCATGAGGTTTGGGTTTGATTCCTGACGGGGGCATGCATTTGTGTGATGAACATTTAGAGGTCTGTATTTTCCGGGTCAGGGTGTTCATAAAATTTATTGTGGTATCTATTTTAGTATTTTTATGTATTGGTGTTGTTGACTAACACCCATAACATAAGCATGTAATTTACTTATTTGGGGTGAGATTCAATTTGTGTGACTTGTCCAGGGATATATTTTATTTATTTATTTAATAAAATTTCACAGTAATATATTTTATACATCAGAATACAATACAAGAATACAAGCAAAGCCATAGGTGGAAGCTAGTCTTTCATAATGCCATTCTTTCTACGTGACCATATGACTTTGACTTACATTAATTTTTTATTTTTTATTTTTAATTTAGATAGGCAC